>JAOYRR010000467.1:0-180597 GCA_038994665.1 Podotricha telesiphe
ACATGAAATCTTTATAAAATTTGTTCAAGGCGAGAACTGAACCTATTACCAATGTCATGGCGATCAGATTGTTATGAATAGAATTAAAAAAATAATAATCCATACTAATATTATAAATGCGAAAGTAACTCTGTCTGTCTGCGACATTATCACGGTCAAAGCTAAGCCGATTGTGATTAAGTTTTATATAGACATACTTGGGGGTCTTTTTCACCCCATTTTTTGAGTTTTTCTGGAATTTCATTGTTTTACAGAAAAGCCACCAAAACAGATTTAGGTCAAGCGGGCGAAACTGCTAGCGGGTCGCTAGTATAGTATAAATTGTTTGTAATAGCATTTGATTTTAAAAAATTACAGAATTAATTGTAAATTATTAAAGAACTCCAGTACTTTGTCTATATAGAAAGAACCTAAGTGACTCCGTTTTCCGTCTTCCACGTGTGCATTTACAAATATTAACACAAATCATTGCTATAGAGTGTGCCAAGTAGTATAATCTCCAAGGCACTCTGTACTCCAATCTCCGCTCGAATTCGAGACATTGCGTCCTAGATAGCGGAACTCAACGCCGCGTTTTGTGTTACCACAATTTGTAGAAGAAAATATTTTAAATATAAACATGGCCTCGAGTGTGTATTGAACATACAACATATATTTAGAAAACAAAAACATATCTTTAGAAAACGTATAAAATTTTTAATGCAGCGGGATTTGAACACGCGCTTCCTGAAAACCGTCCAAGCGCTCTGATCGCTAAGCCATGCGTTCTACATCCGGCTACGTCGAAATTCTTATACGCTTATTACAACTTATTTATTGTCAACATCTCTGTAGAGAGAAATTTGTGCTACCCAAAGACGGTTTTCAAGAGGAACGAGTTAAAATTTTTATAGGTTTTCTCTATATATGTGTTTTTGAATTTCCTAAGTGTGAGAATAACACTACAAAAAAATTCATAAATCGCAGTTACAGTAAAATCATATCTCAATGTAATATTAATTATAAATATAGGATATTAATATAATAACGTAACTGCTTTAATTAAGTCATTTTATTCATATCAATATATAAATATTTGCCTTGTTGTAGTATTATAATATATAATAAATAAACTAGGTCTAGTTTCATGAAATTAAGTTCTGAGATCATCGTGACAAACTGTAAACGTGTTTGGTTGATGTTTTTGTTTTTTCGAATGTACATATTTAATGGGCTAGGCTAGAACCAGAGTAATTAAGCTCCGTGAACGTAATCGAAACTATCAGATATCCCAAATAACACACAATTTGTGACGAGAATCCAATCCGTAATTAAATTTCGGCTATGGGCGGAGTTTAAATAAGAGCTGCCAATAACAGGTTCTTTAGAATAAAGCCATCTGAGATAAAATAATTCTCTGTAGAGAGATTTTTCCAAAATTTCTGCTATACAAAAATTATTCTACGAACAACCGTTTGGCAAGAGAGAAGAGGCGCGGGTTCAAATCCCGCTGCGTTCAATTTTTTATACGTTTTCTAAATATGTCTTTTCCAATTTCCTAAGTGTGCAAATAACACTTAAAAATTTTTTAAAAAATATCAACTAAAACGTCTTTGACACCGTCAAGATTTCACGTCAGAACATAGATAGCCATATATAGCCATAGCCAGTTCAGAATCGAAAAGTGTTATAATATTTAAAGTGGGTATGAGAGCCAATCAAAGAAATTCGAACCTAAATGTCCCTATTGCACAAAGAACATTCTACAAAACGATAGGTATGTAAATGAAGACACTCCAATCACCAGAAAGGGTAGGCACTACGAATCAATTGTAGCAATTGACAATATATATCCGTAGTTTTTTTCATTAATACATCAAACATCCTTTGAATGAATGAATGAAACTTTTTCTAGTGATTGAATCCATGAGTTAAATGAATGACAATTTAAATTATGTAAACAATGAACTAATAAATACATAATTCCAATATAAATAACGAATGATTAATCGACAATAATTTATATTTTATGATGGTATATTTCTGAATGATGGTATTTCTGAAGCATTTATAAATTTAGAATGAAATGGGGTAATGGCAAGGCGGGGGTTCAAATCACACTGCTTTCAAAATATTTATACGTTTTCTAATTATGTCATGAGTCAAATCAGATTATGTCATTTATTTATATGTTATTTATTATTATTACAGAAATTTGCTAAATAATTTAAATATATATATATACTAGACGTTGTACAGTGAATTGCTGTGAAACAAGTGGTAATAAGTTATATAGACGTTAATATAGCCGTATTATTTATATTCCTGAAAAATATAAGTCGACGGTAAATGTACGTATACGGTAATTAAAAAAAATTAATAATTAAGTAAAAAGAACGATACAGACCAGATGTATACGAATTTTTTTTTTAAAGTAAAACTAAAATGGAAAACGTATAAAATTTGTACGCCGGGATTCGAACCCGCGCTTTTAGAATTACTTCAATTTGTGAATAATACTATACATATGTAAATATCTAATCAGTAATTTGGTTATTTAAAAAAAACAATAAACAGTTTATATAAAACATATAATCTATTTTAAATTTAAGATATAGATTAATAATCTAGCTATAAAGTAAGAACACGTCGCGCCATCTGTTATCATATAGATGGCATTGAAATTGGTATTAGGGACACAGTAATTGGTACTGGGATATGTGGGACAGGGACTGTGAGCGCGAAGGGTTCGAGTCCGAGTCAGAGACCAAATGACCATTTACCGATAACTTTCTTAAAAATGATCGACAATAATCAACTTTGCAGAAAACTCTTAAAACTATCATTGTTTTTTCTTATAGAGATAAAATATAATACTACTCATTATTGAATAAGCCTTTAATTAATTTCAATATAGTAATATAAAAGTCATTCAAATATTACCAATAACTAAATATTAAGCATATTGAGGCCATTGTGGGGCAGTGTGATTAGATTAGTCGTAGATTCGATCCCACTCGGGGGAATGATTCGCTCTGATACCTAAGACAAAGCGTGACGTCAAGTTCCACTGATTAACACGCAATTCGGGCTTCACGTTGAGAATGGTCTCTCTAACACTATTTTCTCTCTGACAACTGATACTAGCCTGATTGGGGACCCGTACGTGGTTATGTGGGTTACACGGAGTTCCACCTCGAACGCCACTAGCCAAAGCCAAGGGAACCCCAATCTTCCGGTAGCCAGCAAGGCAATCGCGGAGTCAAGGGCGGTGGGCACTCTCGACGGCCTTCTCAGAGAAGCGCGGGTGAATGTGGAAAAAAGTAACATTAATTAATATTCAAAAAAAAGTCTAAAAATTAAATTTAAAATGTAATATGTAAGGTTGAGTGTTAAGGTTGAGTAAAACCTGTCACCTTGACAGGTTTTACAGCTCACCCAGTATTGACACCAGTCTCTCACAATAGCCTTTTGCTGTTCGCATTTTAGAGTAAAAACAAATATTATTATTTTTATTATTAAATCGACACAATTTGTAGTATACTAATATTATAAATGCGAATGTTACTCGTCACAGACTGACAGACATGTCAGTCTGTCTGTGACGTCATCACCGTAAAACCGCTGAACCGATTGTGATGAAATTTTATATAGATATACTTGAGGGTCTTAGGATGAAAAATGAAACAGCTGTAGTTCACGCGAGCGAAGCTGCGTGCGGGTCGCTAGTAGTCCCCTTTGCGCCATGTCATAATTTTGACCCTTTTTATACAGTTTTAGGTTGTGAAACCGGTATTAATATAGTAGATTGTTCCATGAACGATAGTTATTTGAGAACTCCGTTCTCCACTTTCTTCAAATTTTGGACATATTGCGTATTAAGAGGCGGGAATCGAACTTGCTTACCGTTGTCGCGTACATACCTGTTACCTTAGCAACGTGTATGTCAAACGCACTGTCAAACGCAACGGTTATATGTCTAATATTTATATTATTTGTTTTACATACTACTTCTATTATATTATTAAGAGATACTTTTTGCACAATCTATACATATAACAAAAATGTAACTGATCGCTGTCTGTACATGGAAGATATATGAGAATAAATATTATAAGGGGCATTTATCAATGTAATAGATAAAAAAAAATGATTATTAAGTTTATTTTCTATTTGTTTGTTTGTTTGTTTGTTTATGCACGCTAATCTCAGAAACGGCTCAACCAATAAAATTATAAACTTAATTTATACATTTAAGTTAAGTTTATTATTTAATTGAGAACGCCCGGTGAAAAACGAAATAGTTTAGTCATGTAGTTTACGCAGGCGAAGCCGCGAGCGGGTCGCTAGTATATATATTGTAGTCCTCCGTAAGCATAATTAACGTGAATGGGACAATTAACTTTTAAAGTACCCATTTCGTGTCCACGTGAAATCTATACATATGATAAAAATACAACTGATCGCTGTCTGTAAATTAAACATAATTATTAATTTATTAAGAATAATAATTATTGGGGATATTTATCAATGTAATAGAACCCAAAACACAGTTTTTTTCTTTTTTTGCGTTTGTGCACGGTACTCTCAGAAACGGTTTAACCGATTTAAATGCAGTTTTGACTATTGTATTGTGGTAAGCTTTTCTTAACATTTAGTGTTTATTATACATCAATCGGTTCACAAATAAAAAATGTTACAATACAAATTGTTTTACAAAATTGCTATAAAATAACTGTTTTATTAAATTAGCTGAAATTTTTATTACTTATAGCCGTGTAGTATACGCAGGTGAATCCGCGAGCGGACTCTTATTTAATATGAACCTTAGATGTTATTTTATTATTATTATATTAACAACTTATTAAATACATCCTTGATATAGTAACGCATTTCGGGGAGCAATGTTGATTTTCATACAAAAACAGTACGTCCCCAAAGACTGTAGCGCAAGAGAACTACCAAGCACCTTAAAAGTTGATTTCAAATAGGAATCAAGTGTAAAACGAACCCGCAACCATCGCCTACACACTCACTTACTATCAATATACCACAATAGTCCACAAACATATGACGATTATTTTGCCTATATATATTTCTTTGAAACTTACCATAAATTCTATGAAGCAGAGGGTTTTATATTACTCTAGATGGTCATATTACCTGACCTTGTTATTTCAGCGAAATTTGAACGACACGTGTTGACTACAGCAATATTTATAATAATATATAAAATTATTAGACGCCATCAAGTCGCGACAAACTGTAAACGCGATATTTTTAATATTTTAAAGTGTTATTCAGACAATTAGGAACTGAAAGGAAAAGGAGTTTTAGAAAATGTATTAAGATTGGAGTACTAAGAATCGAACCTGCGTCTATAGGAAACTTTCCAAGGGCTATGACCACTAAGCCATACGTTCTATCCAGCTACGCTTGTTTCAGATTATTTGACTAAACTGTTTAGTTTTTTCGCTCGCCTGTGTCCTCACTTAAATCACAAACTTTGCTTAAATTTATAATTGAAATGGTTGTTAATTTTTTATTTATTAAGTAATTAAAATGAAATAAACACTAAATATATATCTCAGCCTGCCGATGTCCACCGCTGAACGCAGGCCTTCCTCATAGAGCGCCAACCCAGTCAACCAGACATCCCGGTCCTGAGCAGCTCGCATCCATACATTAAATGTTAAGGTAAAGTTACCACAATACAATACTCAAAATTGTTACATTTTTATTACATGTATTGGTTTTATTTTAATTCACTACGTTAATTTTATATACGTTTTCTAAATTTGTAATCGCATCGGTTGTGGGTTCGATACGCACTCGGTTTAATTATTATATTTAAAATATTTTCGGTAAGTCGGTCCTTTTGGAAATCACGAACAGAATGTAAGAATGTAATTCAATAGATGATGTATATCATATTATTATGGAAAATACCCAGATTGGACTTTTACGGAGTTGCTTCCTTGCAATTCGATTGCAGACTTTATTTATAATAACATTTAATTAGGTATAGCTATTAGCATTACGAAAACTCGATTGTCTAATAATAGAGCAGCATTTTTAGACATAGCTCTATAGATATTTGTTTTCTATAAAACAAAAAGAAATTAAAATGCGTACAATCCCTACATTTGTAACGTTGGGAACTTCGTATTGATTCAGGCTAGTGTAGAGTTGAATTTGATATATTGCGTTGTAATGGAAATAATATAAGTATAATTATTGCCCCGAGTGGGAATCGCACTCGCAACCTAACGTTTACAGTGTTACATGCATTTTTTATCATTAAATAACATTTATTTTTTCAGATTGAAATAAAAATGCTGACCTAAGCTACAATAGAACGGAGACAAAAACCAAAAATGGCGTCGCATAACGATTTTTATAAAAAGGACGAAAATCACATGACAGATACGACATTTTTGACAGACGACGTTTTGACAGTTTTGAATTCTGTATACTTTTTAATTAAATGTGTTTTCGACATAGCGTCTAAGCATTATTGTTCGTTTATAATATGTTTATTAGTTTTTTTAATTATTTATTTTTTATATAAATCGTATTTGAGTCCAGTATTGTATGTGAAGGTGAGTTATAATATTGATTATTATTGTAAACTTCGAAAGTGAAATTAGATTAGTCTTGCTTTTGACGCAATGGTTGTGGATAATGACTTGGGAAATATTAAATTTATTTTCATTCCCCGATATATATGCTTAGATAAGATCAATCACGGCGTGGAGTCCCGTCACACTGCACGTATTGACTTGACTTGATACATCAGACATCATCATCATCGTCATTCACCCAAGTGTTTATCGAACCCACAACCATCACGTTTCCAGTCAGACGCTGTCCCACTGCGACACGATGACCTCAATATAATCTAAATAGATATATTCCATCTACGAATGGCAACAATCGCCACGTAAATATTAAAGCCTTAGTTTAAAGGTATATATATATATATATATATATATATATATATACACACATACTTTAATGTTATACTTTTAATGTAATAAGTATGTATATATATTGAATATTCAACCTAATAATAATGTATGGGACTTTTAAAGTATCGGAACACGTAAAAAAAATTTCATTGCGACAGGATCGTTAATTAATTCGCAAAATTTATATTTCAAGGAACTATCAGAAGTTGGATTCGAACACTTACCGCGAAGAGATAGATCACTACACATAATACAGGCGCAAAAGATAAGGAAACTTGGGAATAAGCTGCCTCCCCCTTTTCCAAATGGTTGGTTCGCTTTAACGGAGAGTAGAGAGTTAAAGATTGGATCTGTTGTGCCTGTTGATGCTTTGGGTAAGTTGTAATAATAATTCGACGTAGACGGTTGTAGCTTGACGCATGGCTTAGCAGTCAAAGCGCTTAGGCGGTTTCCAAAGTGTGTGAATTACACTTAAAAAGTGTTAGCCAGTAAGTCAAGATATATTTATTTATAAGGTCTACCAACAAACTCATATATATATATATATATATATATATATATATATATATATATATATAAATATATGAATATCATATAAAAACACAAATTACAAGGCTGTAATCTACGTACAGACAGACACAATATGCTCTAACACTAAACATTTTTTTTACAATTAAAACTAATTAAGTAAAGTAAACTATAAATATTGATTTATGAAAACAAAATAGTACAAAAAACTATGAGATAAAATAATGATCACAAGCTAGACAAGAGAACATCTCAATAGCTTCATGCAGGGATTTGTAAATTTTATTTACCGTAGCAAAGTGTCTGGGTCACAAATCCTGCCAGCAACCTGGCAGGACTTTTTACTGCTTCAGGCTTTTTCCCGCATAGTAGAGTAGTCAGAGAGAACCTAGTGTTAAAAGTTATAAAAATTTAAACACAGCGGGATTTCAACCCGCGCCTCTTGAAAACTGTTCAAAAACGAACGCATGGCTTAATGGTCAAAGCCTGCGTTATTTTTTTACGTTTTCGAAATATGTCTTTTTCAAAGTGTGCAAATAACTATTTTAAAAAAAATGTTAAAAAGACATCGCTTGTTGAGTGGCGGAACTCAACGTCGTGCTAGAGCGAAGAAAATAATTTAAATATAATTTCACCGATTGGGAATCGAACCTGCTACCTATCCCGATTCCAGGCAGACGCTGCTCTATTGCGCCACGATAATCCTCTTATACGATGTGGTTGTGGATATCTATACAAATAAATTTAATTGGAATGTCTGTTTGTAGTATTAAAGTTACTACTTGCTGTATTAGTAAAAAAAAGAAATAGTAAGTCCCGCTGAGTTTCTTGCGCCGGTTCTTCTCAGGTCTGAGGCATTAACTTTAGTGAACCCGGTGGTAAATCGTTTAATGTTCAAAAAATTAAGCATGTAACTTCTTATTTTAAAAAAAAATATTTGACATTGACTTTTTTATGTATTATTTTTTACACGGTACATCTACCAAAATAATGTTTTCTATAATATTTGCCCACCTGTCTGTTTGTTTGTTCTGGCTAATCTCTGAAACTGCTGGACCGATTTTGACGTTACTGTCACTGGCAGATAGCTGATGTAATAAGGAGTAACTTAGGCTACTTTTCTTTTATGATTCCACTTGGACAAAGTCGCGAGCAGCACATAATATGCAATTTTTTTTTATCCTAGGTTTAAATCTCTGTGTGTATAGAGGAGAAGATGGTGTTGCTAGGATCGTGGACACCTACTGCCCACATTTAGGGGCCAACTTAGCTATCGGAGGCACTGTATGTGGAAATTGTATAGAGTGTCCTTTCCATCAATGGAAGTTTGGGGCTGATGGTGTTTGTGTTACTATTCCTGGTGCAGACACAGGTTAGTTTTCTTTAACTGTTCTATTAGTTTTTATTATTTAAATCCAAATCCCGCTAATCGCGGGTTCAAATACCGCTGCGTAAAAATTTTTTACGTTTCCTAAATATATGTTGTTCTACTAGTTCATTAAATATACAGGATGATGACAGAAAATCGAAACAACTGATTCAGAAGGTCATGACTAATTATTTTTATCTGATAAGGAAATTACCCTTTCTAATCCTTAAACGGCTTATCATTTTACAATTTTAAAGTTTTATCTACACTTAGGATATTAAAAACTTATTAAAAAACGTATAAAAAATTGAACACAGCAGGATTCAAACCCGCGCCTTTGGAAGCTAAGTAATCCGCTGTTGTTAGAATCTTTGGACAGTTTCCAAAATGTGATTTCAATGTCCTAAGTGTGTGAAAGACACTTTAAAAAAGTGTTATTATGTTGTTAGCATCCTTGGACGGTTCCTAAGGTTCGAATCCCACTGGGCTCTAATTTTCATAAATCGTCCTATCAATTTGTCAATGATATTTCTAAGGCTAAATCATATGGTCCATTACGAACGTCTTGTCATGTTTTTAATATTGATGGCATTGAAAAGCCTTTACTGTTCGTTAATTTTTATATTAAAACTTTATGTACACTAGGTTTATCTATTATCTCATTCTTCACGACCATAAATCAATTCTAAATGATATTTTGCCAGTTCTTGGCCACGGCGACCGCCTTATCCACCCCCTCAATCAGGTCAGACTTTATACAGAAATATAAAGCAGAGCTTCGCCACAAAATATCATGATATAAGAGTTATCTAATCATATCAAATTAACTAAATAAACACCAATATTCATTAGATATCCTTTATATCTAATGAATAATCTCTGATGAATACATTAAGATAACAAATCTCTTATTTTATTTATATTCTAATTAACAGTACCAAAAGGCATTGCAATAAAAACTTACCCTTCGATGGAAGTGGATGGAGCAATCTGGATCTGGTACCACGTGGAGGGTCTTCCACCACAATGGAAGGTAGAAGAGCCTGAAGAATCGAAGAACTGGGGGTATAGAGGCAGGAATGAATTTATAGTCAATGCGCATATTCAGGTGAGCTTTTGAGACAAAATGTTCAAACTTTCCTATCTAGACAAAGTTTCAAAAGTGTATTATAGACTGACACAAAGAAGTGAATCTAATTATAGATATAAAATTTTCACTGAGCAGGAATGTATCCCATAAGTAAATGCTCTTTTTTATGATTCTTTTCTGTAAGACATTTAACATACGCGTATGTATTTCGAAAACGTATAAAAGTTTGAACGCAGTAGGATTTGAACCTGCGCCACTTGAAAACCATTCAAGCGCTCTGACCGCTAAGCCATGCGTTTTACATCCAGCTATATCGAAATTATTATCGATTGATCGATCGTTGATCTCATCGATCGAAATCGATCCCAACATAAGGAAATGGTTACATTTTAATTATTATAATATTTCGCTTTTTGGTAATACAAAGCGCTGGATTTTGGTCTACCACCCAACACACAATGGAACTCAACGTCTTGTCAATATTCTTTAATGAATTTATTTTATTATTTTTCTAGGAAATACCAGAAAATGGAGCTGATGTGGCACATTTGAATGCTGTACACACGGTCTCCTTGCTTACTGATATTGGTCATAAATATCCTTTACTAAATCATTTTATAGGTAAGTATAAATAATAAATTATAACATATTATTAAGGCGTACGGTGGCGTAGTGTATCGGATTGTACACGAGACTCATAAGCAATGGCTTCGATTCCCAGTAGTCTAAGTATTGTAAATTATATTTAATATGCTAGCTAAAAATAAAAAAAGCCTTTATCATATTTTCAAGGACGGCACACATGGGAAGCTCAATGGTCGAAAGGCGAAGAAGATCATGTGGCAGTCATCAAAATTATACACAATTACATCGTCATGAAATTGAACCTGTTCCCTACTAACGTGGTCGTATATCAGGTTAGTTTATATACTAATTAATTTATCTTTAGAACAAAGTTTATGCCCGCCCGTATGGAATTAAAAATGAAATCTATCAGACTTTATGAAGTGGCCACATACCAAAATGTAACATTAGAATAATATTGTAAACTTAATCATTCACCCGAGTGTGTATTGAACCCACAACCATGGTGGTCACAGTCGGACTCTGTCCCACTGCGACACGACTGCCTCGTTAATTATTATAGTAATATATTAACTATCAATTAACTTACAAGTAGACATTTAAAAAAACATAAATACCATTTTACATTACGAGACTCGAACTTGCGCTTCTTGGAAACTATCCAAGCGCTCTAAAAACGAAGCCATACGTTCTAATCTAGCTACGTCGAAATTCTGAGACTTCTAGGACAGGATCTAAAATACGCCGATTTTTATACGTTTTCTAGAAATATTTGTCGTGTCCAAGTGTATGTATAACAGTTTAAAAAATTACAACTTTCAGATAGGTCCAGCCCACGTGCGTCTCAACTTCGATTCACCGTTGGGGCCCGTAATGATATCACAATCTGTAACACCTTTAGGGCCGTTATTGCAGAAAGTAACGCACAGGGTGTACACACCGTGGTATAGTGCTGTACTTGGCGCTGCCATGGTTATTATGGAAGCTTATCAGGTATGTAAACCCGAGTTCCAAAGAATATGTGTTGAGTAGCTAACTTAGTCGTGTTTTGTTTTGCCAGAGCGAGGTAATGAGGGCTTGTCGAGGTAAAGAGGATGTCGGAGGGCTTGCTTGTAATATTAAAATAATGGTTTTTATGTAATTGCATATGTATGTATGTATACCAAACTAACATTTTTTACAATTTTTCTCTGCCAGTCAGTCTGTCTGTGTGTTTGTTCTGCTAATCGCTGGAATGGCTGAATCGATTTCGACGGGACTTTCCAGTGAAATGCAGATAGGAGTAATTAAGGCCGTTTTCGAATTACACGCAGCTACAGCTAGTTTTAATTATAATCATTGACTAGCCCTGACTGGGGATTGAATCCACCATCATCGCGTTTACAGTCAGCTGTTTCACACGATAGTCAAACATATATGATTATAACAAAGCTATAAATATTTATTATGAGTCTGTCTCTGATTTAGGTGAAAATGCAAACATTACAGACGAAGATCTGTTCAGTTTCTTGGTATCTAAAAATATCTTTATAATAAACAAATAAGCTTAGCATTGCTATATAAAAAACATTAATTTTACGGTTGGGATTATGACCCCCATAACTCCCTTACTGTTAACCAGCAAGGGCAATATATATATTGTACACATGATTTATTAGAAGTCAGTCCGTTTTCATATAATTAAACTTCTATTGTCTTTCAATGATGTTAGGTTGCTTATATTATAGTTTTATTAGTATTGTTAACACAAAATGGCCGCTTCAATAAAATGGCGGATTACATAATGACGGAAAAAAAATTATAGTACGTTTTTCAAATTTTTTTTTTTTAAATAATATTAGCTTAAAGTGGATAAAGGAGTATCTTGTCACTAGGTTATCTTTGACAATCCTACTAAGCGGGAAAAAGCGTGAAACGTGAAATCAAGATAGCATAGCAGGCGCAGGCAGGCACAGAGAACCCCTAGTGTCGGGACACTTAGTTCTCCGTTTCCTGACCAAAATTGAGGTATTGCGTGTTGAGTGGCGGAACTAAACGCTGCACTATATCTCACGAGAGCAGGATAATGAAAAAGTTAAATATCATATTCAATTAAATTACTGATATTTCTAATATTTTTTTAATTTTCGTTTTCAGTTTCAAAGGGACGTAGCCATTTGGAATAACAAGAAATACGTCAGTTCGCCAGCCTACACCAAAACTGATAAAACTATACGCACTTATAGAGCGTGGTTTAATCAATTCTATAGTGAAAATAGTATATCTTTGAAAGATGCGTTACAAAACCCCTTGGATTGGTAGTTTTAATTAACATTTTAATGATGTCAGTCATGTCAGCCTTTTGTGACTTGTATACTGAATCTTTTTATACAGAGTGTTTGGTAGTTGGATGCAAAGCCGAAAGGGGGTGATAGTCTAGATCGTTTAGAACATTATGGACCGTGTCTTAGACATGTGACAGTGATAATTTTTTTTTAATTTAAGATTTAAGTTTTTCAAATAAACTGTGAAATGTGTCATTTTTGAAAAACATATTTAGAAAACGTATAAAAATTTGAAAGCAGCGGGATTTGAACCCGCGCCTCTTAAAACCCTTAGAGAGGTCGAAAGATTAAGCGGCGCGGGTTGAAATCCCGCTGCGTTCATATTTTTGATACGCTTTCTAAACATATGTTTTTCAAATTCCAAAGTGTGTGAATAACACTTTGAAACAAATGTTAAAAAAATGTGACAGTTTATTAATGTACTATTTTAGATTGTGTAATGTCTATCCCATACCATAAGAGTAATTTGAACATTTGTCTCGCATGAAAAAAACACAGGATCATTTTGAAAATAATAAGAAAAGAAGAATTATTTATTAAAGTGATTTTTTGCTTAGAACTATTAAAAAAAGAACTTCACCAGGCATATGGTTATTTAAATCATTCTAATAATATGCTTAGCTGTTTCCCTTTCATTTAAGATATAATTCACGACTGCAGCTGTCTGTTTCTATGTAAACAAGCTACCTGAAATAATCAGAGAGTTCTTCTAATTTCACTTGTGACAAATCCAAACAATAAATTAAATATTATTACTTACTTCATAACAAAAACAATTATCAATTGTTTTCAAACTGTGTCTTCTAATTTCCGTAGTGGTAGTGCCCAAAATCATCTCTTCCATCATGGTTTCGAAAGCTCTTGTAATTTTATATCTGAACTCTTATACAGCCTTGATTTCTTCTCCTGTGTACGCCAGCTCCTTAGCTCGTCCCCATAAATCGAGGGAACAGTTGTGCAGGTGTTCCCAAATAGCCAAGGAGGAATGAACTGGACAACCATTACTTGGAATGTTATATTATTTGGCAGCTGATCTGTCAATGAGTTCGGGCAAATCATTTTGTAGAAATTTCAAGTTCATTTAAATTTTATGACAATTAATGTGCTTCTAGCCCACACATTAAGGGAAAATCTGCTCATTGGTGGAGATTATGGAAATTAGTTATAATTTATTTCGAAAATTTGGCCTCATCAGTCCAAATAATACTACTACTACATTCGGAATTTAAAAAATCGTCAAAAAGGTCCTTCTTCAAGGTCTAGCCTTGAACTCCAGTACTATGAAAGGGATTTCCCTCGCGATGAGTGGTACTCTATATTTTCCATATATGGATTATATATAGATTAAACTAGTAGTTGCACGCCACTTCGTGAGTGTAGTAATGAGCTACTCAGCCAAATTTAAAGTTTGTAGCAAAAAAGCGAAAGACTTTTATAGGAGCTAACTCCTTTATCCAACCCTGTAGCCTTTGTTAAGTAGTGGTAGAAATTTCGACGCAGCCGGATGTAGAACGCATGGCTTAGTGGTCAAAGAGCTTGGACGGTTTCCAAGTGGCGCGGTTTCAAATCCCACTGCGTACAATTTTTTTATCATTTAAATATTATTTTCAATTTCCTAAGTCTGTGATTAACACTTTAAAGTGTTAAAAATTTCCGAATGTACTTTAAAATTAGGCATATTGACTCATCTCTTGAGATTACCTAGTGTATTGAGAGAACCTAGTGTCAAGACACTCCGCTTTCCATTTCTTTTGAAGGATTTAAGGCGTGTATTATGGTACAAAGGCTTTTTGATATCTCATAGTGAAATGTTTGCTTTTAAAACTATTTTCGTCTTCTCAGTTCTGATCAGTCGAAGTGCGGCGTTAAGTTACGCACATACGCAAAACTTATGCTATAAGTGAAAAATAGATTATGGAGTGACTTTACTAAAGAGTGTCCCACAAGAAGCAGATTATATAAAGGTGGTCAATGACTTTGAACTTTGACCTTCAAATAGTAAGCCAAGTTATTAGCACATCACATCACACATTATAATGAATATTATAGTTTTTTTAAATATATTTGTTTAGTTTAAGATTACTAGTTAACTTATTGCACAGATATCCAAATTCCAAAGAAACTAATATTAATATAGCAGGATTTTAACCCACTTTTATTAGTGTAAAGGCCGGCGACGCGTCCACAACTCCTCTGATGTGTAGTGGTCCATGGGCGAAAATAACCGCGTATGATTAGGTGGTACTTCAGCACGTTGGCCCCTTTTTTAAATTTAAAAAAGTTTTTCAATGTTTTTTTTTACCCTGCACGCATTTTCCCGCATAGCAGGCTCAGAGGGAATTTAGTGTCAAGACACTCCGTTCTCCAGTGCGCGGCGTGGTTGGCGGACCTCAACGCCGCGCTTTGTCTTAGGTACCAGTGTGGAGAAATTAAAATGCTTATTTGCTCTTTTTGTTCATTGCGAAACGAAAAGGATCACAATATATTATATACTTATATCTGTCCATTAAGTTAACCGGAACGTATGTTTTTTTATGTTGTACTTTTACGTGTTGCCATATTGTGTATTATGACATTCATTTTTTTTAAATAAAAAAGTAGTTAAGTTTATATTTTATTTTATTTAAGTTTTGATATTTTAAATCATCTTAACAGAGCACAGAAATGACAATAAATATAAAACAATCGTTCCCCCGAGTGTGTATCGACCCACTAACCTAGTGTTTACAGTCAAGACTCAATTCCACTGCGACACTGCGACACTAAGTTGAAACATATCATATTAATTATTGGGGCATTTATTAATATAATAGAACCCAAAACAATGATTTTTAATTTTCTTTTCTGATTGTCTGTAGGTCTGTTTGTCTGTGCGTTTGTGCAAGGTTGTCGTGGTGAAAGGTTCGTTTATTATATTTCAATCGGTTCATCAATTAAAAAGTTACAACAATATAAATTATAAATTTGTGATTTGTGAAGTGAGTACTCTCTGGCGAGCGAAAAAACGAAATAGTTAGTTATAGTCGTGTAGTTTACGCAGGCGAAGCCGCGAGCGTGTCGTTAGTTTTAAATAAGAAAAAACAAGGTAGCTAAAATATAACTAAACTTAAGTTCTCTCTGACTACCCTGCTGCACGTGAAAACGCGTGAAGCTGTAATTATTTTCAATAGGATTCAAACCTATTGTAACTTTTTGAGTCAATTCAGAAGAGAAAAAAAACAAAAACCAACATTTAAAATCGATATATTATTCCGTAATCGATTTATATTCTGCGTAATCGATGAAACCATCATTATTCAAATCCGCCTTCTTCAGACCTTCTTCAACTATTTTTGATAATTCTTCTTCTTTATATTTATGTGGAGACTCGAATTCATTGCCATCTGGGCCTAAAACAAAAAAAAATTTTTTTTTTTATATTTTTACAAAGATCTTCGACGTAGCTCGATAACAACATATGTCTTAGTTGTGTAGAGCGTTTGGGTGTACATAAAAGGAGCAGGTTCGAATACTGCTACGTTCAGGTTTTTATATGTAGAAACAACTAAAATCAAAAAAATACTAAATTATCGATAAACCCGATGGCTGTATCGATCAGATGCAGGGGAATTATTATATCTAAAGTAATTAATTTTTTCAATATGATTTAACAAAGTGAGCTAACTACATAACTGTTAAAAGATATATTAAATAATTATTTAAAAATATACTATCGTTTATTTGTTTTATATTAATTTTATTATTTTTAATTTGATTAATTTTATTTTGGTTCCTTTTATACCTCTACAATGTTTATAATACAGTTTTTATTCAATTTAGTCTGACATTTTTAAATCACATATTTAGAAAACGTATACAAATTTGAACGCGGCGGGATTTGAACCCGCGCCTCTTGAAAACCGTTTAAGCGCTTTTTATACGTCGTTTTCTAAATATGTATTGTTCAATTTCCTAAGTGTGCGAATAACATTTTTAAAAATATTTAAAATATTTTTATATCAAATAATTGATGATATGTTTGTAAGCAGTTTTTACATCATAGTTATGCACGGTTAAACATATATACGTGTCGAATTGAGAACCTCTGTTTTATTCTTCGGTTAATTAAACGAAATATATTCAAATTATAATTGATTTTATTATAAATTAATTTATTATTTATTTAATTTCGCCTTCAACATAGTCACTCGATACTCCAAATAATCGATGTATCCGTCGTTGTTTAAATCTGTGTGTTTGAAGGCTTCTTCTAACAAAGACTCGATCTGCTCGTCTTTGTATATACCATGGTATGCTCCAGATTGATCTGAAATAGTCATTTATATTTTATATACGATATGTATAGCATTAAATATTTAACGTTTGTCTGTTCGTTTCGACCTGTATATAGATATATTACAGATAAAACCTGTTACTAGTTACAAAAGTTTTTCTTTCGTTCCGTTCATGTTTTTTTCGTGTAGTCAGAGAGAACCTTGTGTCAAGACGCTGTCTCACTGTGGCCGATATGTATATCTCTTTGCTATAATGATATGAAAATTTTAATCGTTAGTCCGTTGATCTAGAGCTACATTACAGTTAAAATCTTTTTTCTAGTTACGAGTTTCCTCTTGATAAAACTGGATTCTACTAAATAAATCAGTTAAATCTAAAATTATCTAGTTATAACTAGAACTTACTGCTTTTTATAATTATATATTTTAATTTTAGTTTTTTTTTAAAGTAGTTCGTTCTAACTTTTTAAAATTGTAAATTTGTTGGAGATCGAAAAAACCGGATATTGTTTATTAAATTATTTTTTGCAGCTATACGCTTTATCCAGCATAACAGGATAGTCAAAGAGAACCTAGTGTCAAGATACTCCGTTTTCCACTTCCCGCTCAAATTCGAGGCATTGGGTGTCGAAACAGAACACTGCGCTTTCTAAATGGAAATTATTTAAATGTAATCATTCCACCGCGTGGGAATCGAACCCATAACCAATCACAGTCAAAAGCTGCCCCACTTCGACAAGATGATCTCAATTATATTCGTTAAATAAAACAAGAAATATGTAGTTATGAAATACCTCAACAAATCATTCAAAATCATTAAAAAACTTACCCCAGTCATACATGGGCTTCACGACATCACACAATTCCCAGTTTTTGTGGGATTTATTCAAAATGTAGAAATAACAAAATCACATTTGCACATCAAACATGAATCGGTCAAAATCGATTTTTTCGCTTGATGACGTCCAACGACACAACACTTAGAAATACAGGTTAAAACAATTCATAATACGTCAAATGTACGCAATACATTCTTTTGACGTGATACAAATATATATGCTTTTTTTTATTAATCGATATATTATAAATACAAAATGAATTTAAAACTAAATGAAAATGTGGATACTAACAAGAGTAATTGACGGATTTATATAAGACTAAGTAAACTACACGACTAATCTATTTCGTTTTTTCGCCAGCCCGCACTCATTTAATCACACTGTGCTTAAATTTATAATTTAAAATGGTTGTAACTTTTTTATTTATGTACTGATTGAAATGAAATGAACACTAAATATTAAGGGAAATTTACAAAAGCACAACAGTTAAAACTGCATACAAATAACTTAAACAGTTTCTGAGATTAATTCGCACAAACATTCTGAGATTCTGAGATTAATTCGCACAAACATTCGCGACGAGTGCTTTTTTCTGTTGCCTTTTTCAATACGTATGTAAGATTTGTGTAAACCAACTTTCAAAGTTGGTTTACACAAATCATACAGCTTAGTGTTTGTATATAATCTAAGAGCTCAATTGCCTTTCTTCTCAAACGCTAGTGAATGTTTTAAAGTTTTTAGTGATTATTCGAATATCTAACAGGACAGCTATTTTAAGTTGTTTAACATATGTATTTGATTAATACACTTATATTAACTTTACTACGTATCTTTAAATATATATAAATAGAAAAAAAATTGGCAACGCCATTTCAATCAACTTCTCGTCTTTCTATTGAAACTTTCTATTGAAAATATAGAAACAACAATCAATAAAAAACAAAGACGCCTCGTTTTTTTCTCACAAAGAGGGGAGACGTGCCCAACACGTGCCAAAAACTGTCTCACATAGCACGTATTTAGAATGGCGCCAAATCAATATTCAAAACAAACACTACCCTATTACATTCTTGTTAATCTTCATCATTATCATTATTAATCTTACATTAAATCTACATCCCATAATATCACTCGGACGGACAATGGCAATAAAACAACATAATTTCTATATAAATTTATTACATTCAACAATTCATACAAACAGATACCACAACCATAGCCGTAGATAAAAAAATAAAAAGCATAATTTCAACACTCAAAACTGGAGAACGGAGAGTTAAACACTAAGCTCTATCTTACGCTATAAGTGAAAATAAACAGAATTATTTAACCTGACATTATTGAATATGGAAAAAACAATGCTTTTTATATTTTTTATCTGTATACAACAACGAACACATTGACAGACAGTCAGACAATATATAATAAAGAAATAAATTTGTCTTTTAAATGAGTAAAAGGATATATCAATGTATAACAAACTTATTAATGTATAATTATTATAATAAATAAAATAATCTTGTATGTATTGTGACCATAAAAAATAAATAATGCAATTTCGAGAAGAGATTCTAAATTTAATTAAAAAAACAAAAGGACGGAAAATTATTATTTTTTAAAGAGCTTTTCAAACAAAATCTAAATAAATAAGATAAAATGAAACATAAATTCTATTTAAGATACAAAAAATTCGAGTTACTTATATTTAGAGGTAAAAGAGAATAAAAAATATACAATACTTGAAGTTTTTAAGCAGCAGCACTAATATTGAATCAAAAAAAATGACAAACACTGTTATAATTGAATTTTTACAATGGCAACACTTAATCAAAAAAATATAAGCCTTGCCAAAGAAAACAATGATATCACAATAAAATTGTATTGACAACTTCTTTTTTTTAAATAGCCAATTATTCTAACATAACCAAATTAACATATTATAAATCTACAAAAAATAGAGAAAAGGGGGAGAGGATATTGTGCTATTACACATCTTTATGAATTTTATTTTATTGCGCCTTAATAAGTTACGGATGCATAAAACAGTCACAGTTGAAAACGTCAATTTTTTATATTTAACCGATTAGATTAATAAATACGTGATCTTTAAATAGTTCTGGTATTTATTGACAGGTAAAGAGAAAGGAAAAAGAAACTAATCAAACCTTCTTATATACATAAACAGTTTAAGTTTCAATTTGTAAAATTTATTTGAAATAGAAAGCCACAAAAAAAAGAGACTGTCTCACTCGATAATCAATAAATTAAGTGTTGCCATAAAAAAAGAAGAACGGGGTAAATTGTACTATTGTCCTTCTTTATTCATATTTTTTTGCTGCGCCCTAATGAATTCCGGATAGTCTATATATCCGTCGCGGTTGTGATCGTCCATATTTAATATGGGATCGATTAAATTAATTAATTCATCATCTTTGAATATTTTCTCACCAACAAGTGGCGGATTTTGTGAGTTGTCTTGCTTGTGACCTTGTTCTGGTAGACGGGAACAAAAATAAATGATTTCTGAATGATTTGTGAAAATGATAAAGAATATCAACCAAAACGGATTCAGAGAACTCAGTGTAGAAAAATCGCAATCAAATCTTTAAACAATTCATGTGCTCTTTGAACATACATGTCAGTATTGTCGGTCCTACAGGAGAGCTACAGGGAAAGTGAACAGTTGTTTTTTTCCGTCTTTTGCCAGTAGTCTTAGCTGAGAGCTTAGATATATACTGAGAATTTAAATCAAAATAATGATTCTAATAGCCAATGACACAAAAAGCCAGCCCAGTGAGTTTACATTTTATTTCGACTCCGCATATTACCAATAATTTAGTATTCTTGGACAGAATAATATACTTTTTGAATAATATAATGTTGACTTTAAGACACTTAGTTCTCTATATTTCTTGAAGCAGCGGAACTCAACACCATGCGCTTTACCAGAGCGAGGATATGAAAATAATTGAAATATAATCATTTTCCCCGAGTGTGTATCGAACCCACACTCAAACGCCCACCCACCCCATTACGACACCATAGCATCAATGATCTATGCATGAAAATAATTATAGATATATGTAATTGATATTTCGTATTGAAGTTTTAGACACAGGATTTGAACCCGTATATCTTGTATACTATCAAAGTATTCTAAACAATCAAGCTATAAGTATATGATTAATATATAAAAAAAAAAATTTATTAATATCCATATAAAATTTACACTGACCCAAAAAAGCCCAAAATATTTGAAAACAAAACAAACAAATTGCCTTAGCCCATAATTTAAAAATGCATTTAGTAAATAAAAAAAAAATACTAGTGAAACTTTGAACCTAGTGTCAAAACACTCCGCTCTCTACGCACGGCCATAATTTTTTGCAAAACTACTGCAACTTTTTTTTTTAAACTTACCATGCCAATGTATCAAAGACTTGATCAATTCACATCCATCCAATTTATTATTATTGTCCGCGTCGTGCATTTTAAAGTAATGGAACTGAAGTTCTTGTTCGGACATTTTGGATGTGTCGATTGGTACGTCCATGTGCTCTTGGATGTGTCTAGAGAAATTGTTTATTTTGTTAAAATAATTTTAGCAAACGTATAAAAGTGTTAAACGCAGCGGAATCCAAACACGTGGCTTTTGGAAACCGTCAAAGCGCTATGACCGCTAAGATATACGCTCCACACCCAGCTACGTCGAAATTCTTATACGCTTATTACAATTTATATTTGTTGTTAGCATCTCTGTAGAGATTTTTACAAATTTCTGCTACCCACAGATTATTCTACGAACAATCGTTTGGCAAGAAAGAATGCTGTTTACTAAATATTTTTATATAAACACAGCGGGATCTGAACCCGCGCCTCCCGGAAACCGCCCAAACTCTCTGACTGCTGCGTTAAGTGGGAATAACACTTCTACGTTAAACAACGTTTATAATATATGTAATATATACGTAGACAGCGTTCAGTGACAAAGGAAGAATAAGTTGCAAGTCACAATGTTAAAAGATAAAAGTTAATATAAAAATATAATTAATAATACATAAATAGACGAACGACATGGATGCGATTACCGAATTCATAAAAGGTTTTTTTCTTTTGTCAGACTGAACTTATTAACATACTCCACTTTTCACAAAAAATCGAGGTTTTGCATGCATTGTTTTGCAGGTATTTCATTCTTCTGAGTGGGAGTGGAAGGGTTCGTCTTGACATAGCACCCTGGTTAACTTAACCAAGGAAACCATAAGAACGCAAAAAACAACAAAAGAACTTGAACCCTGTCTTGAATCTGTACCATCACTATAAATAAATCTAAATCTGTATCTACAATTCACATATATAAAAAAAAACTCACTCTCTCTCCTGTGCGATGTTAGCGGCGTTTAGAAGTTGAGGATCTGTAATATATACGTTTTTAATTAAAAAAAAATATATGAAGGACCATGGTGGTTTGGGTCCTCCGTAGACTGGTACAAGGGCAAGAACACAATTTTACAGGTTCCTAAGATTGTAATATTGCCACCATTCAAAATACAACGTTAGTAACGTGTCGTTATATGATATTTTCATTAGCTTCACGCTTTATCCCGCATAGCAGAGAGGGCCTAGTGTCAATACACTCCTTTCTCAACGCACAGCCCGAACTCCGAGATTGCGTGGCGGAATTCAAAGCTGCGCATTACCTTACCAGAGTTGAGAAATAAAAATAATTTAAATATTAATATATACATGGAAATAAGTATGTTTATGAAATATTATATAACAAGTAATAATTTATCATTTTAAAACACTTTCCGGATATTAACCTTGTCCTATAAAATTAGAGTTGTTATTATGTCTTTTTAATAAAATATATTATATATACACAAAAAATTTACACAAATTATCAGTTCTAAAATAAACAAGAAACAACATACCATGCACCCCATGGGCTGCATGTTGGTTTTGCACGGGAACCTGTTGTACAGGAACCTGTTGTACAGGAACCTGTTGTACAGGAACCTGTTGTACGGGAACCTGTTGCACAGGAACCTGCTGTTGATACTGTTGTTGCGGCGGTGGTTGTTGATATTGTTGTGGGGGTTGTTGTTGGTATTGTTGGGGTGGCTGGAGATAAAATTATTTATTTTCTATTATAATGCATTTGGTATTATCATATATTGTTTCATATTATCATTTAAGCAACAAAAGAACCTAGTGACTAAACACTCTGTTCTCAGCTTTCCAATCAAATTCAAGACATTCTGTGTTAATTTGCTGAATTTTACACTGCGTTCATCTTACAAGCGCAAAGAAATTAAATTTAAATATCCATTTCTTCGAGTGTGTATCGAAACCACAACCACAGAGTTTACAATTAGATCCTATCATACTGTGACAGAATGGCATTTATATTTATTTTTTATTTTTAAATAATTTATAATATACCTGTTGGTGCATTTGTTGTTGTTGTTGTGGGGGAGGGGGTTGGTAGTTCTGGACAAAAAAAAATATGTGTTTCATCATTCACATGTTTCTTTTACAATTTTTTTTATTCACAGGGTAATCAAAAAGAACCTAGTGTCAAAATACTCCATTCTCTACTTTCCGACGAATTGCCGTGTGGGCGGAACTCAACGCTGCGCTTTCTCTTACCAGAGTAAAGATATTAGAATATAAAGATATTTG
This sequence comes from Podotricha telesiphe, assembly GCA_038994665.1. Lineage (NCBI taxonomy): Eukaryota > Metazoa > Arthropoda > Insecta > Lepidoptera > Nymphalidae > Podotricha > Podotricha telesiphe. The sequence continues at coordinate 23,645 of JAOYRR010000467.1, forward strand.
AACCCACAACCAATCGCGAAGATAATCCCCCGTTTACCCCAACTTTTAACCAAAAATAAATACAATAATACAATTTATTATATTTATTTTATTTTTACAAACCATGTATTGAGGCATTTTATTCTACAGTATCTACATATATTTGTATCTTTGCATGTTGAGTGGTGGAACCCAACACTGCTTTGCTAACTAGAGGAGAAAATAAAAATAATTGATTTAAATATAATCATTCTCACAAGTGGGTATCAGAGCCACAACAATAATATCCCTGTGTCATAATTACATAACTTTAATTACTAATACCTGAACTAAAACTTCTCGATTAAAAGCAAATTTGGCAATTTCCTATTTCCCTTCTATGGAAGGGAATTATTAAATATTATATCATTATTAAATATTATCATAATATGATATTAATTAAATAATAAGAATATAACTTTAGTATTTCATTACAAAAGTAACTAAATATAGGTTATTTTTTACAAAATTATTTAGTTTTAGAATTTTTCAAAGAAAATTTCAGGTTTATATGCACTTATAAATCTTCATTTTTGCATAAAACGGTAATCATTTATATATAACACAGCGACTACATGAGTTCACATAAAGAAACAATTTCAAATATACATATGCACTACCCAACAATGTACAATGTATTTATAATTTAAAGTTAAATGATAAGTCACTATTCTCTCTGCCCGTAGGATATGGATCACTAAATTTAATTAAAGGATATTAATATGTAAAATCTAACTTTACCTGGTAATTTTGCGGTGGTACTCCAGGAGCAACTTTCTGCTGATACTGTTGCGTCCACGCGCATTGTAGAAAAGCGGCTAATATTAAAAACTTATACATATTGGCACCTAAAAAATTTATATGAATAATTTTTGTAAAACACTTCAACTAAAGTTTAAGACATATGTTATAAGTTTTAATGAAGCGAAACTTTTAAAATATAAGCATAGAAAATTAATTTACCTTTACCTACGTGGATATATAACGATAAAAAGCTTATCTAATGGCTGTAAAAGATAAAAGTAAAGTTGTTTCTGCTAGCGTTTTCAAAAAACAAGTTGGGAAATCACACGTCACTTGAATATGTCATTTCTCTTTGCCATTTACGTTCCGTTTCACGATACAAGGATTAAAATTAAAAATGTCAATTATAAAATAAAAAAGATAAATGTATATAAATAATAAAATAAACATTTTTTTTGTTGAATTAATCATTAAATTTATTTTGAAATAATTTACTAGTGTGTACTTGTATTGTCACACGCTTACATTTTTTTATTAGTTAATATATCATGAATATTAGATAGATAGTAGAATTGCATCACCAGGACACGTCCAGCCAACACCAGAATAATTTATTTAATTTACACAATTTGAACTTAAGAGTATTTTATATATAAAAAAAAGCTATATATAAAGATGTATAGCTTTCACATTTTTAGTAATAATAAATATAATACAAAACAATATTTATAAAATTTATCTGAAAGCTGTACAAATTTAATGATTTTTTTTTTATTTATTATGTTGATTAAATAGATTTATTTTAATAACTTTACAAAAAATACCTTCATAATTTTATTGTTACATAATATATACTTATTTTTTTTTTTATTTTTATCATAATTCTTAATATTACAATTGGACAGTATTATACACTATAAGTATTAGTGCATAGTATATATATATATATTTCTCTTAACGATTTAAGATATTTCTTTTTTTTAGATATTGCATTATGTGTATGCATAGTTAAATATATTCTGCTACATAAATTTAGTTAAATATTTATGACATCCTTTTAAAAAATTAAAATAAATAAAATATATTTTTACTATACTTTATTTTAATTATCTGTGGTGATATTCTATTCAGAGCAAAGATCTTATACAAAAAACAACACTGTTAATGCTTTTTTACGATAGCGCATCTCTCCTGACAATCAATATTTTGGTATTTCTCTGCTCTGTCTCTTCTAAAACTGCTAAATTTGCACAAACTTCAAGTTACGTCAAAGAACTTGACAGGTGAAATTTGTCAAACTACCCGTTTTCCCCCATATCATGACATAATTTTTTGGGTACAGAACTCAACAAATTCTGCACGAATTGAAAAATATATACTTAAACATCAACATTTTCTTTTTGGTTAAGTGCAAGGGCATTGTTTATAGAAGATAAGAAACTCCTGAAATAGCAGGAATGTCTCAATGTATCTGAACATACATTGAGACAATCCTGCTCTCTGGGAACAGAAGAAGAGGTAATGAAATGGGCAGATGTCCAATGTGAGATCAAATGGAACCAATAATGTATAGAAGAGAGAGATATTCTTCTCAACTCTATACATTTTTAAGGATACCAGTTGAACATATCAATGTTATTTAAGACACAAGTGCAAATCCGGCAACATAATCTATTATTATAGGCATATATGATTGAAGAAAACTTTTTTTTTTCTTTTTTAACGACTAAGCATTTTAATGATCGATACTTTCTTTTTTCTCCGCTCTCCTTCTTCCAAAACCACTAAGCTCTCATACTCTGAGCTTATATCTTTAATACATTCAACTTCATCTTTAGTCAAACCACTTGGCAGATCAAATTTGACAAACTCCCCATTTCCCGCCAAATCTTGACATAGCGTTTTGACATAACCTTGAAAGTCACTGTCAACATTGTACACAGCATTAACTTTTATCTGTGACCCAGACTGAAACGCATTCTGCCACAATTTTTTTACATTATCATCGCCAACTTTATTATATTTATCTAGTGTTGCCAACTTGTGTCCGATTTCTTTATTTTTCGGCTCCAATTTAAGGGCTTTTTTATAATAAAGTACCGCATCTTCAAATCTATTCAACAATTCACACGCTTGTCCATAATAAAACAAGGCTTTACAATGTTTTTCTATATCAGTAATAAAATCGAGACACTCCAATATATTTATAGTATATTTTGGTTTATGTAATTTTAAATAACAAATGGCTATATTAGTGTAAGATCTTATTTTGTACACTTTCAGTTCGTTTATTTCATTTTCATCGCTTGTCTGTGATATGTTCAGTATCGAGATAGACTGCTGATATTCCCTTATGGCCGGCATAAATTTTTTTTTATTAAATATATTCTTAGCCTTACTGTGTATAGATTGGACTGTGGTTATAGTCACTTCAAATTTCCTTTGTTCCTCCATTGGGAGACTGTTGAACCTGGAAAAAAATCCGTAAATCCATTGTAGCGTAGTGCGTAAGCGTATGATTGTAATCACGATTGGTTGTGGGTTCGATTCCCACTCGTGTCAAATGATGATTATTTATTTATTCTCCAACGATTGTACATATTTATTTACGTTTACACATTATCTTACTGTACTTAGTAACTATGTACAACTAATTATAGGAGAACACATCATTCACAAATTATAACAGTTTTAGATTTTTCACCCACCCGCGTTCTCACTTAAATCACAAACTCCCATTAAATTTACAATTTAAATGGTTGTAGCTGTTTTGTTTATGAACCGATTGAAATAAACACTAAATGTTTTAAGGGAAGCTCACCACAATGCAATAATCAAAATTGCATATAAATCGGTTAAGCCGTTTCTTAGGGTGCACAAACAAACAGATAAACAGACAAACATAAAAGTAAATTAATAATCATTTTGGTTTATATTACGTTGATAAATCACCTAATAATATATATTTTTATATATCTTCCATGTACAGACAACGATCCGTTATATTTTTATTATATGTATAGACTCCGTGTTAATTTAATGAAAAAACTTACTAAGTAAGTAAAAACTTTACTGAGATTTTATTTTATTATACTCCATTACTTCGAAAAATGTCACTTACGATTATTACGAAATCCATCACCTAATTAAAAAAGCTATTTTAGATACGTACACTATGATCAGTATCATGATGCCTCGCACATACTTGTTTCATAGTTTTGTTGCGAAGTTATTTTTAAATGATATCTTCTAAGATATTCATTGAAATGAAATAATGTTAAGGGTGATTTTGGTTTAAATTAAATATATGTGATAAATAACGTATTTATTTAAATAAGGATTAATATCATGTTTATAAAAACTTCTTCGTAAATAAATCATCGTTTTAGAACAAATTTCATTGTCATAAAATGGTTATATACTGAGTCGACCTTAAAACATGGACATACGCTGTAACGGACTTTTTTTTAGTCTGTAAGACTATAGTCATTAAGATTTTTTCAATTCAAACAGTAGTTTCTGAGATTAGCGCGTTCAACCAAACAAAGAAACTATTCAGCTTTATAATATAAGTATAGATTGGCGTCGCGAGTCACTCGCCCGTAAGAAATCAACAACTTACTTAACATTTTAATTTAAAAAATGCAGCGAAGTATACAGAGAGAAGCCAGTGTCAAGACGCTCCGTTCTTCGCGCACCGTCCGAATTCAAGGCATTGCGTGCTGCAAACGGAACTCAACGCCGCCCACTCACCAGAACGGTTACGTGAAAATAATTTAAATATGATAAATTAAGTAAAAAAAAATCTTGCTAGCTGCTGTATATTTAAATCAATTACACTTTTCAAACTGCCGCCATCAAAAGTTTAATATATTTAAAATGTACAAGCAGTTGCGAACGAAGTTCTTTTAACACTAACTTCTCAATTTGAAAAAAAAAGTTAAAAATACACAATACAAAATACAAAAATACCACCAACCTAGCACCAGCTCCCACATTCTCAAAACCATACAAACATATAACAAACAGAGCTGTTTCCGGTCTTATACGCGGTGGGACGCCATGTTTGCCCCACGCCACTTCCGGTTTCAATAGCAAAAGGAACCTAGCTTCCGGTCCTTTGACACATGTCAAACCTATCTCTAGGCCGGGTATGAATCGACCGTTGCCTAGAGGAAGATGCTACAAGGAAAGAAAAAAACAAATTAGTTTAAAAAATGTATTGAAACGTTTTCTTCAAAAAGTTTTTTATATAAAACAAGCTTCAACCGAATTATTATTAGTTAAATCTTTTATTTGATATCCATACTGTAGTAATGCATGCAGAAAATAACTAGTTCGGCATGTTGGGACTGACGAATGACGTCACACAGCATTTTTTTATGCTACAAACAAGGGAAACGCGTTCGGGTCACCCGATGGTCAGTGAACACCACCGCCCACAACCAGATGTAAGACAAGAGAATCTACAGGTACGTTGCTGGCCTTTAAGTTCGAAATACAAGAAGGTACTGCTGATCATCATTGCATTATCATCCAAATTAAACGTGTATACAAAATTTCAGCTCGATTGGTCAACGATATTTGATTCAAGCTTGCAAGATTACACCCGAACACACATACATATTAAAAAGACGTATAAAAATTTGAACTCGCGTCTCTTGGAAACCGTCCAAGCGCTCTGACCGCTAAGCCACTAGACCCTTATACGATTTTTACTAAAAATGTTTTTAATTTTCTTAAGTGTGCGTATAACACTTTAAAAATGTTAAAACACATACATATACACATAAAACGTAATAAACTAAAAATAACACTCTGTATAGTATTCCCCACATGCGCCTGATTGTGTGTGTCCCGACAAGGAAATCAGGTGCATGCTATGATTGTATTGCCATCGGACCCGGAGACGAGTACACATTTTCAAATTAATATATTTTCAAAAAAATATAAATAATAAGGAGTGCAAAATTGTCTTACATTGACAGATAGATATATACAGAAGCTAATAAAAGCATGTTTATCAATTGCCTAAATGTGAGAATAACACTATATTATATATTATATTATATTATACTAATATTGAATAAATAGCATACTTTCTTGTCAAACAATTGTTCGTAGAATAATCTTTGAGTAGCAAAAATTTATAAAATTTGTCTCTACATAGATGCTAACGACTAAAATACTAAAGTTGTAATAAGTGTATAAGAATTTCGAAGCAGATGCTCAGCGGTCAGAGTGCTTGTTTCTACGGTTTCCAAGAGGCACGGGTTCGAATCCTGCTGCGTTCAAATTTTAATACGCTTTCTAAAAAAATATATATTTTTTGATTCTGATTTGACTCCGCGCTCGTAAGTAAAAGCGCAGCGTGAAGGGCCGCAATTCAACACGCAAAGTCGCCATATGGGGCGATGCGTCCTCGCCGCCTCGCCTGCTATGCGGGAAAAAGCTGCACTAAAACTTACCATAGGATTACCGTTATTCATAGTAAATGTGGAATCGAAGGGGATTTTTGCATTTTCAAAATATGCCGCATAATGCACTGTGACATTTGCATCAGACGGGATGAGAGGTCCTGACCCTAAAACAGAATAGAATGGAACTGACTAGAACAGAATAGACTAAAAACTTTGCGTACTAAATGTTTTGATTTTACCACCCTAATCTTTTTTAAATTACGAGTTAAAAAATAACCAGTGAGTCTCTCGTTAGGTTACTTGTAAGCCCTAAGTCATCTTTTAAAATACTCGACATGGTTCTAGCTCTTGATCTCCCGAGATAAAAGGCTTTGCTCTTGGATAGGATTTTGTTGCTTTGAGCACCTTTTTCATAAGAACACTAATTGGATGGCCAGATCTGTTTCTGTCACAAACAGAGGAGGTTTCATTGTACCTAGTACATAAATAGCCCAGTACACAAATATTTGACTAATACCAAACGTTTTCGTATAGAGGATTTAAAAAATTGTTCTTCTTTATGTAATGCAATCACAGTGATTCGTACAGTTCCCTCCATCACCCCACTACATTTTAATATCACAAAATATTGGTAATTGAGCCAAGCTATAATAGAGTGGTATCTAAGAGACAGCAAGCAATGTCACAGGAGGCAGCATTATCAGATGGGAAGATGTAATCTAGCTGACTGTCACGCATGATAGAAGGCCATCGAAGACGTCAGTGGAGGCCTACGCCAAGAGGCACACCGATTGCAGGGACATTTTGTAGTTGTGAATGTGGAATATGTTATTAAAAATCTAACTTCGGAATTTAAGACATTAATTCGGAATGTAGGACATTATTATTCTCATATATCTCTTAAAAAAGTTCTTAGGTTCAAAGAATTAGGATCTGGTCTTTTGGAAGGCTTGTGTGGGGACACAGGTCCAACACTTAGGAGCCCCTTAGAGTAAGCAATGTAACGCATCAGCCGGGATCCATCTCTTAGTAACACCAGGCATTTATATAAAATATAAGAAATCTAAATTATAATAATTTTCCAAATAGACACAAAAAAGTAGCTAAAATATCGAACCCCAGTACCTTCTTCTAAAATCATCATTTTCACTGCACCGCTGGGAACACAATCAATCATTTTTTTCGACAAATCTTTAAATGAATGATACTCTGGACAAGACACCATCAGTTCACTGACAGACGCTTCTAGATTTTTGTAGACATCATCATCGCTGTGAAAGTTAAATAGGTTTTTTAAACTACAAATTTAAGTAAGTGAAGTAGGACAAAGCACGGCGTTGAGTTCCGCCACTCAACACATAATGTCTCAATTTCGGTCTTGACACTAGATTCTGTCTAAATCCCCTGCTATGCATGAAACAGTGTGAAGCTGTCAAATAAATCTTTTTATCTTTTCATTCAAATTAATGTATGTAGATGAATAATTTTTATTAGATGAGTCAATATACTTATAAACTTCAAAATATACACATTTTGTTTTTGCTGTCAGAGACCACCTAGTGTCAAGACATTCTGGCATTGACTGTTAATTGGCAGATTTCAACGTTGTACTTTGTCTTAGGTACCAGAGCATAGAAATGATATTTTTAAATTATCATCCCTCCGAGTAGGAATCAAACCCACAACCAATTGCATTTACAGTCAGACACTGTGCCAATATTAATGCAATCAAAGTAGTTTAATTTAAGATCTATAATCAAATAAAGGTACACAAAAATATATAGGTAGTTATTAGAAAAAGACTACTCCAACAGCAGGGTCTTAAACACAGTACAATGTTTGTGGGTTTGATCCCCACTTGAAGATTATATTGAAATTATTTTAATTTCCCTGCTCTGGTAATCTCACAATCTGACAATGTGCAGCATTCAGTTCCAGCACTCAACATGCAATGTCCAAATTCGGGTGATTTGTGGCGACAGGAGTATCTTAACACTAGTGTTAAGATACTCCCGTACCAGACCCAGGTTAGATAAAGAGAACCTAGGTTCTCTTATGAACCAGGTTAGATAAAGATCTCTTTATCTAACCTGGTATGGGGTATAAAGTGTAAAGTAAAATATGTATATGTAAATAATAAAAGTAAATATTTGTATATATATTTGTACCTGTCATTACCATCCATATCTGGATACAAGTCATCATCACAATTCAACAATACTCCATTTGTTTTCTTTTTTAAATTTGTATCAATATGAAATTCTGATACTCCACTTAGAAGATCTCTACAATATTATTTTGTAATTAATATTTAGTTTACTTAGGTAAAAAGAGATTTTAGCAAAGTGAATGTGCATATTAACATATTATATTTTAAACAGGTCCGTAAGCCTACAAAAAGATTTTAGCTTTTTTAACTAAAATCCCAACAAGGGCAAGGATACTATTACTCTTTAAATAATATAGTGGCTAAATTGTTTGTTGATCCATCTATATTTCGTATGTCTGAAACCTTCAGTATTATTTCATTTTATTCTAAAATATGTGATAATGCATACAGAAGAATGGAAGCAAATTCTCAATAATAGAAAAAGGTTTGAATTTAAATGTTAGTTTGTAAATAAGAAATTCATAAACTTATTCTAATTATAGATTTTATTTTATTACAAAAAGCTATGTAATAGACAAGTAGGCAGGCAGGTAGGTATGCTTTTATAATCAAACGTTTTTATAATAAGATATTAATTTTAAAGTATTTAAGACTCCTATTAAGATTATAATAAACTAAGCATATCATGAAATTGACTAGGAAAGCCGTTATAATGGTTGCATTGCGAAAACAATTTAAAATACGTAAAGTAATAAGTGTGTAGTTAGAAATATATTTAGTTACACACTATTTGTGTTAAATAAAAACAATGTATACTCACTTGATTGTAACACCTTTGGAAAATTGTACTGGATCTTTAAAAACTTCCTCCATTTTTCGTACAATTTATAAACTTGTATTTTCCTTAATAATACTTCAATGAAATTAAAAAATTAATGCTTTGAAATATTAAAATTTAAATACAAAATGAAAACATTAATCCTAGGCGGTAAAAGCAACGCAAAATATAATGTTGCCATATTACATATACATAAGGGAAAAGTGAACATAATATTTCATGTTAATAGTTCGATTTCTTAATCGATGATTTAAAGCTACTTATCTTTTTTATTTTACTAGTGGAGTAGGCACAGTGCAGATAAAATTATGTGTTAAATATGATCCCGGCCTCATAAACCTCTTCCACCATATATTAAGCTTTCTAAGCTTTCATAAAATATATTTATTGGAAAAAAATATCAAATCATGCATAACCAAATTATATGCCAACTACTAAGCTTACAAAACCGCAGCGTCCCCACATTCAATTGTATTTATTTTATTACTTTATTTGCACACCACTTAAATTGACAAAAACAATAGGTACGAAACACATTAAAAAATAGAAATGTACAAAAGGCGGGAATTCACAAATTATATACTTATTGAAGAATACAGGAGTGGCATACGTTTAAAAGAATTGAAATTTATATATTATTTTTGTATCTGATATAAAGCTGATAATGGTTATGTATACATATATATAAAATTGGAGTATCTGATTGTATTGTACTCAAACAAACGCTTTTTTGGTAAATGCATACTTCTGTATACACGGTACATATATGTCTAATCCGGTTAATCTATTAAACGGCTACACCGTTGACGGGACTTTGACAATAATGACGTAATAAAGAGTAACTTAGCTTACTTTTATTATAAAATTCCACGCGGATAAAGCCGCTTGCAAATCTAATACCATAAAAAAATTCTGTGACTTATTTTAAAATTAGGTACAATATAATGTTCATTTTTTAAATGCTGTGATACGGCTTAATAAATAATTGACTAAGATGGTTTATAACTTCTGAAGTCCTTGACTCACCCCCATGGAACTTGAGCTACTTACAAGTACTTAAATTAAAGCCTAAATGGAATACGATAAGTAAAATATAAATCATAAATCGATTATTATAAAGATTGCCGTTATCGATATTTAATCTGTCGGTATCATTATTATGACAGATGAATCTCAAAACCTGCAATTTAAAATTTCGCTTGTGCTTACGGTGTATATTAATTTTAATGACATTTTAATATTAGAATTAAGCCATAATTTATATACTACTTAATACCTTAAAAAATAACAATAACCTTACTAAAAATCTTCAGTTGGCGAATTAAAAAACAAGCAAAAACTAAAATTTTAAGGTAAATATTTTGTAAAAGTTACTTGTTTAACCTATTCTATTATAGTGTCTATTTTTATTTAAAACACCCGATTTCAATGGCTGATACATATATTTATACAATACATAAATATGAAATAGATGCAACATAAATCAAAGTACTGCTATCTCTCTTCAATTATAGATTTTAAAACTTATATATAAATAGACCTAGAAGCGTCCTGAGCAGTAACATGCGTGCATTTATCGATTATCTTTCAATACTTGTAGCTTCATATCATAACAGCATTCAGGAGTAATCAAGCAAGCATCAAGCAAAAGGATTTAGTGGTGAGTCTTAAATAGCAATATTAATGATGTATTTGATATTTAAGTTGAATATTTTATAAATTGAGGCCATCTTAGTACAGTTTCTGACTGCAAATGTAATATTAAACTTGATTTAATGAAAATGATTATATTAAAATTATTTTTAATAATTACCTTTGGCATGGCAGAGCAGCTATCAATTCTGCTACTTAATAAGCATTCTCAGGGTTTTAGTCAAATGTGGAGAACAGTGTCTTGATATAATAGCCTGTTCAAGCCTCTTCAAAATTCAAACATTTTTGATTTTATAATATTAGGTATATAAAAGTAATTAATTAAACAGTCTGTTTGTCCTTTGACAAAGGCCTCTTCCATATAAATCTGTTATTATTGTATTCTATAATAAAAAAAACTTTTTTCCTCAGATTATGGACAATCCTGGCCCCCATGACATGGTATCATGCCCCTATAACAAATCACATCAGATTGAACACTATAGGATGCTTATACACTTGCAAAAGTGTAGGAAACAGCATCTAAATTGCAAGAAAGCAACATGTCCTTTTGATATCACTCATATTGTAAATGATATGGAGTTAGATGTGAGTGTAATTTGAATTATCAGTAAATTAATAATAATTGTTTTGCACGTTCACACTTTTTTACATAGCAGGGTTTTAACAGAAACGCTAGTGTCAAGATTCCCAAATTTGACACATTGCAGATTGAGTGGTGGAATAGGTAGGCAGGTGCCTTGTCTTGTATCTGAGGGAAGGAATGAAAATAATTGGAACCAACAAGTTGGGATAGAACCCACAACCAACACATTTGGATCGCAAGTCCCAGGCACTGCTCCTAGCTCCTCTCTACAATATAGGCAAACAAGTTGAAACCGTGGAATATTGATCAGTTTCGTCTCATAATGAGACCATTATATACCAGTGGGACAGCATCTGACTGTCAATGAGATTAGTTGTGACTTCTATTCCTACTTAAGGGAATCAATTATATTTAAATTATTTTATAAGCCTTCTTTTTTAACTCAAATCACTTTTTTTTAACTAAAAAAAAAAAAGTGGTTTGTGCTCCACCAAGGAGAACACTAGGTTTTCTTTGACTAACCTAATTTTGTGATGCAGGATACAGCTTTTTTATATATATATATATTAATTTTATATTTACAGTACCATGTCCTACAATGCCCCAAGCGTACTTTACTCGATTCACAAATGTATGTCCTAGACAATGACCATAGGCCTGTAGTAGAAGTTCAGACAAGCTCTATACAGAGTGAGGAGAACTGGGATGATGTGAGTTTACTTTTTTATTTAAAATTTATAATGTGTTATATCTATACATATAATAGAATAAAAATGTAACTGATCGCTGTCTATTCATTCATGATATTTATCAATGTAATTAGAACCCAAAACTATTTTTTTTCTGTTTGTTGTGCATGTTTATCTCTGAAACCGCTTCACAAATTTAAATGCAGTTTTGACTATTGTATTCCCTTAACATTAAGTGTTTATTTAATATCAATGAGTTCATAAACAAATAAAGTTCAACCATTTTAATAATTATTGATTTTAGCAAAGTTTGTGATTTAAGTGAGAGCGGCGGCGGGCAAAATAATTTAGTAGCTTAGTCGTGTAGTTTACGCAGGCGAACCCGCGAGCGTGTTGCCAGTGTATTAATATATATTAACAGTTCCCAAAGTAAAGTGGTGAAAAGTTGTGTGTTTTGAAATATTTGAGATTTGCGCTTTATTTATTTTGTATTTGTTTTAGAAGTTTTGTGTGTGTCACGATTTGAATTTGTGACTCTCTAGAACTGTTAGTGTTCTCAATTAAGCTATACGTTTCTTTTATCGATTTACGTAGTATTGCCTTTTGCATTTGTCGTAAGCTATTTTTGTTGCTTCTATTTATTTCGATCGATGCGAACACCATTTATGTTTTTTAGATGTTTTTTTTTATTATTACCTGTGACAGCTGCAAAAGGCGATTTTGGAAATTGAATTGGAAAAAGCGTGAATTTTAAAGAAGAAACAGATTTTATATAGAATGCGGAAACCAATGTCTGTGTATCGAACCCACGACCATCGTGTTAACATTCAAACGTAGTATTTGTGTATTTTTCATATTATATAGGCTATATGTATATAAGTTATTGCAGCGCAATTGTTACGTATTTTTAAATGCACGCAATGGTTGCAGAACAATTTTATTTATTTTTTTATGTTTTTTAATTATAAATGATTTCTCGTCATGGTTAGATAAGTTACGACTTGAGGGGAATTAGTCTTGTTTTATTTCACTCTCCACACTTTTGGTTGTCAGACAACATATATTCAACTATCGCTAGACATAGCGGCGGTACTCAAGTCTGTTTATCTGTTTGTATTCCCGCGAATAAAGTTCTTTGACTGAACGACCATATACGGTCCAATAGGCTTATTTATGTACGGAGTTGAAAGCCAATGCCAGAGGGCTCTACCCTTCTTTGACCCTTCTTCCTCTATTGGTAGGGGGTATAGAGAACGTTTGATTATTTTTTAAATTGATTTGTATATTTACATTCTTTACAGGGGGTATGCACAACATACGTTCCAGATCCTTCGAAGAAGGGCTCTCATATAATAACTAAGGTACAAGGAGCGACCGCGTCGGAAAGACGCAAGGCACGGAAATTGGCTATAGCCACATATAAGCCTAAAGAATAAAAAAAAACCAAATCATAACATTTTTCGGTGTGAATATGTTGATTGAATTATAGTCCAAAGATTAAAAAAAAATAAGATTGTCAAGACTCCGTCACGCCTCATATAATAATAAATTTATTTAACTTTAAATTTTATCTTAAAACTGGACGCATTAATATAATAATTAACAAATTGTGCTCCATAGATTTGAAGTAATTAAATAGAATAAGTATCACAGTCACTTAAGTGAATGGAGAAATATTTTTAGAAAACGTTTAAAAATTTGAACGCATTTGGGATACGAACCCTTGGAAAGTTATAAGAATTTCGACGTAGCCGAATGTATAACGCATGGGTTAAAATTTCCATACGTTTTCTAAAAATTATTCTCAATTTTCTAAGTGTGTGAATAACACTTTAGAAATGTTACAAAAAACTATTAAAACTACTCAATCTTCCAAATGTAAAAAGGAAAAAAGGGGGGCTAACCATTTCAATATATCTGATCTCAAGGACAACTTATTATACACATAAGTTTTTCAAAATTAAATTTTAATAACCTCAAATGAATAACTTATACATGTAATTTATTCATTAATTGTAAGATGTAAGTAATTCATTAGAGCTTATTAAAATAACTTCTTTTGACGAAAAAACTAAATGGTCCTTCCCTTCTAAATCATCTTACTTGCATTTTTGTAATTATTATATAAATATTTTTCTATTCTAAGGGAATATTGTTTAGAAAACCTAAACATATTTTGTGATTAAACTTATTATATAATTTTCATGTGACAATATTTGTATTGAAGTGTGAATATTTATTCACTAAAGTAGATGTATATAGCGCAAAATACAATTTAAGGTTTTTTATCTATATTTTTATTTAAAAAGTAAAATAATTTCTATTTTATTTATGTGTATGTATATATATATATATATATATATATAAATATTTAATTTATTGTAATAATCTAAAACAATAAATAAAAAGTTTCTTTTTGATATTTTTTTAATATCTCATATATCCCACTTTGATTGTAATATGTTTTTTTGAATAAGTTGAGAGGTGGAATTCAGTGCTGCACTTTGTTTTATAAGAGCTGGGAAATGAATATATTTAAAATATACTCATATGTCGAACCCACAGCCACCGATTTTATTTGGAGATTCCCACTGAATCATGATGGCAGATAGCTGATGTAAAAAGGAGTAACTTGGCTATTTTTATTTCACGATTTCACGCGGACGAAGTTGCAGGCACTTTTCTGTTATTAACGAAATTTAATAAATATTTATCTGTGGCGGTGCGTGGAGAACGGAGTGTTTGAAAACTAGGTTCTCGCTTCATCATAGTCATCAGCCGGAAGACGTTCACTGCTGGACATAGGCCTCTCCCATAAAACGCCATTTCGAGCAGTCACTAGCTTATCTTATCCAGCGTTTGTTCCGGTTGGGTGGTCGCCACTCGAGAACTTCTGCTCCCCATCAGTTATCGGTTCTACGAGAGGTGTTGCCTGCCAAATCAATTTGCAATTTTGAGATCTATGTCGGCGACTTTAGTTCTTCTGCAGATCTCTTCGTTCCGATTCCGTTTTATCACACAGGGAAACCCCGAGCATAGCCCTCTCCAAATAGTTCGTTGGCCGATTTCAAGCTTCCTTACGAGGCTAACATAAACAGACACACTCGCATCTCAGTACTATTTGTTATCACTGGCAACATGCACTGGTTGTAAACCTTAGTTTTCAGGCTCTGGTTCACGCTGCCTACCATGATATATGGAAGTCAGTCAGTCAAGCTAAACTCATTATAAGTGAAACTTAAAACAATAAAAAAAATTGTTAACAAAATAAAGGGCTATCATGTCAGAGTTTATGGGTTCAATTCCCACAATTAATAATAAAATACTTTATTTGCAAAAACAGATTTAACACAACAAACTTTGTGATTGAGATTCCATTTTAAGCAAATAATGCCTGTATTAGGAGGATTGATTGATGAATGATTATTATTTAATTATTTTTCAAAACCAAAAGGCAATACCCATTGTTAAGGTGTGCCGCTCAACAGTGTGTCTTGACACTAGATTCTCTCTGACTACCCTGTCATAAAGGAAAAAGGGATATGCTGAAGAAAAAATAAACCCAAATGTAACATTTATTTAACATCCCTTAAATAATCTTTGTCCATTTTTTGAAATTTTTCTACCATATCCTCTGGAATGTCAACTTTAGATAAATCTTCTGCACCAACTTCATCCTCCTTCTGTATTAGTATGTCCACTACATTTTCACAGGCCAGTAAGACTGTAGCCTCTTTTTCCCATTTATGATACTCTCTTAGTACATAATACACACCATTTTCCCGCAAAATTTCCCTACAGATTTTCTTTGCACAGAACTTGTTTAATGTCTCAATGATCATTTTTCTGATATCCACATCGATTTCACGTTTCTTCTCTTTTGGAAGATATTGTAAGGATATAGGCAGCTTGTCCATTTCTTCATCATCATATTCCTCATTGCCCATTAAGGGTGAAAGCAAATAAGTTAGTAAATCTAAATCATTGCTTAATAAAAACAAGTGGTATTCAGTGTCAAATGATATATTTCTTATAGTTCCTATTGCACCACCTCTTCTTATAGATGATTCTGCATAATTACAGAATGGTAACAACTTTATTACAGGTATGTGAGGATTTTCCTCTGTTAACCATTTTCTTACTTTCCCTGAAGAAGTTAGATTACTTAGCATAGGAGCTAGGTAGTGTAATTTTGATCCTTTTTTATTGTACTCTGTATTTACAAAAATGTTTATTATATCATTTAGGTGTGGTAAGAGTGTGTCTACACATGTATTGAGTAAATTATCTTGGCGGGATATGTTACATAGTATCATACATGCTGCATCTGCGTCTCTTTTCTGTGGATCTCTAACATAATCAATGAATAGTTCTAAGATATTCTTTTTATTTAAAGGTTTGTATTTAATAAGTTCTGTAGCACCTTTTGAACTTGCTGATATATTAACAAGTAATAGCAACGCGTTTTTAGATGTTTCTTCTGTTTTATCATTAGTTAAGTTTATAATACTTTCAATCATACGCTTGTTTTGAAGTAATATTTCTATACCATCATCTGTTCCAGAAAGTCCCAGCAAATGGTCTAAAGTTGTATGCTTTAAATCAATTCTTGATTCAGGTTTTAGGAATTCCAGCATTTCATCAAGTGAATCTATCGCCATTTTAAACTTTAAGTAATATTTATAAGGTTTAATTCAATATATAAGTTACGAAACATGTGGATTTGTTATCAAATCCTGTTACCAATTGACGTTTGATAATTGACAGATGACAGCTGAGGGTCTAATGACTATTGAAGTAATTGCTGGAATCGATATTTCGATACTAGGATAGTTCGAGCTATCAATTTATTTATATTTTTTATTGCACACAATTTACAATAAAATAAAAAATGCACAAAAGGCGAGCTTATCGCTAAGAAGCA
This sequence comes from Podotricha telesiphe, assembly GCA_038994665.1. NCBI lineage: Eukaryota > Metazoa > Arthropoda > Insecta > Lepidoptera > Nymphalidae > Podotricha > Podotricha telesiphe. The sequence goes on from JAOYRR010000467.1 coordinate 40,627, forward strand.
TTATCTACCAGCGAACATTTCATTAGTAATGTGTGATATGAAAGTGTATATGCCCAAAAGCCAAAGGTATAATTTTAATAATTATCCATATACATAAACACTTAAACATACATCAATATACGTATTTAAATGCATACATACAGAATTGAAAAATATATAATATTAATATAAATGATTACGTACTAAATAACAAAAATACCTAGTAATAATACCTATATATATATATATATATATATATATATATGAATATATATATATATATGAATATTGCATATTTAAAAATATACGCACGCATAAAATATCACGAGGCCATCGTGAGGTAGATTGTGACTGTACTCACACAATTGACTTTTTATTGAAAAAAGGACAAAACGAACAGAAGGTACCACCACCTGATAGTAAATGTTTACCTTCACCTATGGACATTTACAGCAACAGAGAAGTTGTGGATGCCGTGCTTTGTGGGAGAAAGAGTCTATACGTCTGAAGCTTGAATGTTGTATATTACTTTATGCAGGCTTCAAGGTAACTTTTTTACACATATAGACTGACAAGTTTATTATAACTATGGATGGGATTCTTTTTCATTGACCAAGCAAATACAACTTTGTATTTACTTGGTAAGGTTAATAGTAACAAATTGAGTGATAGATTTAACTCATTCAAATTCAAAATATCCTTTACTCAAATAGACTTGCAAGAACTTTTGAATCGTTAAATGATCATAAAGCTATTACCGGCTCGGAAGGCAGTTCTACTGAGAAGAGCCGGCGAGAAACTCAACAGTTGCTCTTTTTTAATACAAAAGTTACAATTTTATCATTTAATATAGTGGTAGCTAACCTACACCAAACTCAAATCATATTACTCCTACACATTTTTACCTTCTAAATATTCCCCTACAGAGTAATAAGAGTACTTATCAATATTGTTTTTATCGTAGCTTTTAATTTCTGCAGTGGCAAATCTAGAGACTAGTGTCAAGCAAGACACTTCGTTCTCCACCTACTGCTTTTATTACTTATTTATTAGGTTTCTCTTGTAATAGATTAAAAAAAACAATTAAAGTTCGGTACAACAAGTTAAACTTTTCAGGGGTGTATTAGAAGTTACCCTGTACCTTCTGTTTCTTAAATTTTGATATTTGCTTTTTTACTAAGAATAAGTAAAACATTTTTTTATTTATTATCACAAAATCCAATAACTGAATAAATCAAATAAAAATTCAAAGCTCGAGTTTCAGAAATATTAAAATAAAAACGCCGAAAGTGCAGAGAATATTTATTTAAAACACCAAATATGTATTATCTAATCTAAAATCATCTAAACACTTAATAATATACCGACTAGATGTGTTTAATTTATTAATATTGACATTATCTAAATCATTTTGCACATTTAAACGTATATTATAGAGCGAAAACATTTTAAAATAAAGGACACAAATAAAAAAATAAATTTAAGCTAATTTACTAGCATACTGATCCTGTTGTCAAGGACTGATTAATCAAAGGTCATAAGTTAATTACATGATAAAATTAAATACATAATATGATGTATTTTTCATATATTTATATGTATTTGACAGTTGAATGTTTATAATAACACAAACACAGTAATTTATCTTAATTTAGGAGCGAATAACAGTAAATTATTTTAATAATCAATGGCTATAATTAAGATTTTAAAAATTGTATTTTAAATATTAGAGAATATATTTCATCAAAATTGTGCAGAAATCTAAACTATTTACATACATTTATGCTGTAAATAAATCGTTGTGATACATTGTGTTGATTTTAAAATTGATTATTATAATTTCTTTTAAAATATTTACATAGTTTTAGTGGACGGTATTGCTTTACATAAGTATTTTGCTGTAAATTTAAATAATAGCAACTTTTATATTGGGAAAAATTAATATTTATTAACTTTATCAAAGCATTTTGAAAGATTTTCATTTCAAAAACATTTTGATAGATATTTTGTTAACATTTTTTAAAGTGTTATTCCCACACTAAGGAAATTGAAAAAGACATATTTAGAAAACGTATAAAAATTTGAACGCAGCGGGATTTGAACCCGCGCCTCTTGAAAACCGTTCAAGCGCTCTGACCGCTAAGTCATGCGTCCCACCTCCAGCTACGTTGAAATTCTTATACGCTTATTACAACTTATATTTGTTGTTAGCATCTCTGTAGAGACAAATTTTTTCCCGCTGCGTTCAAATTTTTATACGTTTTCTAAATATGTCTTTTTCAATTTCCTTAGTGTGGGAATAACACTTTAAAAAATGTTAACAAAATATATATTTAATAAATAGCATTCTCTCTTGCCAGACGATTGTTCGTAGAATAATCTTTGGGTAGCAGAAATTTGTAAAAATCTCTCTACAGAGATGCTAACAACAAATATAAGTTGTAATAAGCGTATAAGAATTTCAACGTAGCTGGAGGTGGGACGCATGGCTTAGCGGTCAGAGCGCTTGAACGGTTTTCAAGAGGCGCGGGTTCAAATCCCGCTGCGTTCAAATTTTTATACGTTTTCTAAATATGTCTATTTTGATAGATTTTTGAGCCAAAAATTACTACATTTTACTGTTTAAAAGAGATTAAACGACGACAAGATTAGAATGTCTAATAGCGACTATACATGTAAACATAATATTATTTTATTTAGATATAGAAAACAATTCCTAAAATACTATTTTGTGAGCCATAAAACATTACATTAATGTGACAAACAAACATATAATTCGAACTGTTTTTTTTTTTACAAAATATCGATATTTTGCCTACTGTGACGAACAATTATTATAACAATATCACATCACTACTAATTAAGATCCACGGTGCACAGATAAAAAAATACTTTTAGATTCAGATATTGGTTTAGTAAAAATAAATTTACGTGCAATTGTAAACAAATATACTTCCAATATTATTTAATGTGATAAATTAACCTATAAATATTTTTTTGTTTTATCCTTTTCTTTAATGAAACCGGCTACGATACGGCGTATGTGTGCACTACTGGCGTTTTTCTGAATATATAATAATATTAAGAAGAAAAAAACTTCTATTAATTTACTTCCATAATGAAACCATTAAAGTTTTTAATATCTATAAACGGATGGAGTGCGAAGAACGGAGTGACTTAACACTAACTTGCCTTTACCTACAATGCTATATGCGTGATTAAAAAGAACGAAACGTCAAATAACATTGGTAGCATAATTGAAAGTGACATCGTTAGTTTTTCTTTTTCTGAAGAACTATTCATTAACTAATATTTTCCTTAACCAGGTAACCAAGATAACAGCAACCACAGATGTCTTCAAAATATCAGCATCTGAAATACAAAATTAATGGTATTATTGAGGCCATCGTGGCGAAGCTACAATCATAATTTAATTATTTTCATATCTTCACTCTGGTGAACAAGATAAGCATACAATGTTTCGAATTCAGGCGTAAAGTGGAGAACGGAGTGTCTTCGCACTAGGTTCTCTCTGTTATGCGGGGAAAAGCTAGAAGTTGTCTAATATTATATGAAGGTAATCGTATCTACATATAAATGACGATTTTAACTGCATATAATGGCTAATGGTTGTAAGCTTTAAACACACTTTGTGGCTTTTCTGTTAAGAAATGGGTATATTAAGGTTTTCTTTAAAAAAAATATTCTGTGAAAATTTGAACCACTTCGTTCAAATATTCATAGCGATAAAACGTTATAATTCATTTTATTTCGGAAAAGTATTAAAAGTCTAATTATAACTAAATTCCGCCTTCACTGTAACAAAACTATGTTAAAATATATTTACACAACTCTTTAAAAATTGTGACTAAGCTAAATTATGCCGAAATTTGAATTTCGTTAAATATTAACTTTATACATCAATATTTGCCATTAATAGAGGCCGCTGTAGCGCAGTGGAACATTATCTAACTCATCAAGCTAAGTGTGGAGTACTTATATTACTCGCTCTGGCAATACAAAACGCAGTGTCAGCCTCCGCCACTCAACACACAAAGTGCAGAAAGCTGAGATAGAGGTATCTAAAATTCAAATTCAAAATATTAATTATTCGAATAGACTTTGGCAATCACTTTCAAATCTTCGAAAGTACTTAAAGCTATCATCGGCTCGAAACGCTGAGACACAAGGAATTCAACAAGAAACAAGAAATTCAACAGTTGGTCTTTTTAAATATAAAAGTTACACTTTTCTTATTTAATACAATAGTAGCTAAGCACTGAACTCAAATCTTATTACTTCCACACATTTTTATCTTTTTAATATTCTTCTACAGAGTAATAAGCTTTACACATTGTGTTCAAATTTTGTACTAAACATACGTAACTCTGCAGAACCGAATTGGTGATTCCTTTTTTAGGACAAGTCTGTGAAAAACGTAGTTACTTGACACTATTCTTTCCCACTCACCGCTACACGAATGCTCCTTCTCTCTATATCCATTTTCAGTATCACACAAGCAGATCTTGTCTTGGGTGGAGTGGACGAGGAGATGGGCAGGAGCAGTTCCGGTAATATTCGGAGTTCCACAAATGAGGCCGTCGTTGCATTCGTCGCTGTTGGAGCAGGCGTGGTATAAGGCTGGAAATAAAGTATAAATAACCTGTATTCCATTTATGTTCATTTATGTAAGGCTTTACGCTTTTTCCCGCCTAACAGGGAGGCAGAGAGAACCTAGTTTCAAGATACTCCGGTAAATTTTCAGCCAGAACTCAAGATCCAGTCCATGATGCTTCTTCGCCATCCACCAATGTGGATGGGTCCCTGGGTTAAATTATTTAAATGGTCCGTAATTGGTTTTTCAATCCCGTCTTGAGAGGGGATTGGGGATCATGGGATGAATGGGGGGAGCCGGTTGCCGCCCTGCGGTCCGCCAGCCAGATCGTTTCAGAATGTCGACGTACCTCGATAACAATGTATAGCTTAGTTGTCTTTAGCGCGATGCTTGAACACTAGAGGCACGGTTCGAATCCGAATGCTACTATAAAATTTAGACACGTTATGTATAAATATTCTTTTAGTATATTTATAATATGATAATGTTTGTGTGTATTTGTATTTCTATAGTTACGTACTTTGATTTATAAAGAATTAATTAATTAACATAGCCATTGTCGTTCAGTAGGACAGCGACTAACTATGGTCGCGATTGATTGTAAATTCAATAACCACTCGGAGGAATTAGAACAATTTAATTATTTTTTATAAAATCTCGTTTTATTATTATCGATCTAGGTTCTCTTGATCTGTCTGCTATGTGAAAAAAAGCGTTGCATTTTGTCAATCTGTTGTAACACTTTTCGTCTATTTTTATATTAATATGCAAAGGATAAGCCTGTTTTGTTTGATTTATATTAAAATCGAGAAACTATATCGATTTAATATATATAAAAATTGTTTATATAAAATCGATATTGAATTTCTCGGAAAATTATTTCTTTAATAAACCACTAACTAAACATTTTTTAACATAAACTTCATAAAAATCAGGGTAAAGTGAACCAGCTATTATAATTATTAATTATGTTTAGTTATTTCTCGTTCGTTCGTGTTTGATCAAAGCGGCGATTACAGAAATACGAATATATACGTGTACTAGAAAATACGTTGTAATTATCGTTTCTATGAAACCTTTATTTATTATGGCTCAGTTTTTAGTCAGCTTCACGTATAGCGGAGAGAAGCTAGTGTCAAGACACTCTGTTCTCCACTTTCTTCTGCTTCCAGATTCAAGCCATTGCGTGTTGTGAGTGAGTGGCGTAACTCAACCCCTCTTTGTCACTTTGCCTAAACAGAGCGAGGAATTCAAAATAATTTAAATATTAATTATATTAATCGTTAGGCCGGGTGTGTATCGAACCCACAATCATAGTGTTTACAGTTAGGCCCTATCCCACTGCGTAAGGTGGTCTAATATCGAATAAAATATAATAGGTATTTTTTTGAACTTTAAACAGCAATTTTGAACACGAAATGTTCGCGAAATTAACAATAATTAAAACGGAATATCTACCGCTTTTTAAGTATTTTTTTTTATTACAGCCGTGTATATAATAAAGTAGGCAGAGAGAACTTAGTGTCAAGACACTCCTATCTAAACTTTCCATCATTTTAATATATAACTTCAATATAAGTCTATTTACTAAGCATTTCTCATATATAATTATAATGTTTTTTTAGATATGCTATGCAACTTTGTTTTATTTACCAACTATTTTGTTAAAGTCAGTCTTTAGTTTTTCTTGGAAAATCTTGAGATTTATCATAGAACAGGCTTTTATAGTAACATATATCTTTTTTTTTATTTTATATATAAATGCGAAAGGTGTCTCATTATGAAATACGGAAAACCGCTTGACGTACAACCATCAAATTGGTAGGGTGGTAGTTTATCTTGGTAGATGTCCGACAAGAACGGATTTTGCATCAGGACCGGGTTAAAAAGGTCTAAAGTCACCTCTCTGCGCTTAAACTTCCTTAATCTAGCACTTTATTATTACGCGGATGAAGATGCGGGATACTATTAGTATTATATATATATAACGTATATATTTATATATATATATATATATATATATATATATATATATACGTTAGAAAGTAACCTTATTAAAAAAACCGTGTTTAAATATAATTAAAGGTTGCTTAATAAATGAATAAACGAATGTCACGCAATTTGTTCCGAGGACGTTGGGAGGGGGTTGTTGCTGACTTAGTCCGTAAATCCATACTTGGTCTTAGAATTTGTGCTATTTTTTCAAAGCTTCACGCTTTTTCCTGCTTGCAGCCTAGCCAGAATCTTGTATTTAGACGAATATTCCGCTTAGGAAATTGAAAAAGAGATAGAGATAAGAATTTCGACGTGCCGGATGTAGAATGTACGGCTTAGAGGTTGAACGGTTACCAAGAGACTTGGGTTCGAATCCTGCTATGTTCAAATACTTATACGTCTTCCAAAAGTGTTTTTCAATTTTTTAAGTGTGTTTCAATTTCTTAATAGCATTTAAAAAAATATGAAATACTAAAGAATATTCCGCTACTAATAATATTCGATTGTAAGATTTGAATAGCAATTGTCTGTAATATTCTTCATATCAGATCCAAAAACTGACGTATAATTTATTGACTTCATTTTCTTATGACGAAGAGAATCATAATCGGTAACAACTTGACTCATCACAAGTCAAGACCCGATTTAAGAGCTTCTAAAAGCTGTTTTATATTACTTTTCCGTTTGTTATAATCCTAGGTAACTAGATTCAGACAACAAGTCCAGAAAATTTGCAATCAGACAATTGTAATTTTCATCGAATTTGCACCTGTCACTTGTCCAACATTCGGCCGCCGAATAGCCTCTTGGGTTCGCTCATTCGTTTCAGCATAAAGCTTGATCCCTAGCGAGGTAGTCAGAGAGTACAGTTGCCAAACTCTACGGACCCTGTAAAGTTCTTCCGCCTTGGTTTCCACTCTAGAACATACTCGAATATTTGGTATTTGACCAAATCACTACCAGTGGCATCTCTAAATTTGAGAAATTGCGTGCTTGGTGGCGGTACTCAACGCCGCCTTTCTAACAGTGTCTCGTTATATTTCTTAATGCGGAGTTTTACGTTATAATTTTGGTTATTGAGATATTATAATAAGCTATATGACGATTGTAAATTCGATTCCCACCCGAACTGTTTATAGGTATTTGTAAAAGAAAAGCTTTCAATTTATTAAGACAAATTGAAAAAAAAAGTGCAGAATTTGGTAACGTTGAACAAGCATGTATTAATCGGAGAACGGAGAATCTTAATAATAAGTTCTTTTTGCATTGCCTATTTGGTAGAGAGAACCTTTCCTTGCTTTGCTTTTGTCACTACGGCGGAGAAATGAAGATAATGTATACATATCTAATCATTTTCCCAAGTTGGAATCCAACTGCACCCTCTTCGCCACGATGGCCTCAACAATAATAATGTAAAAAACTAACTAATAATAAAAAAAACCAGTTGAACTTGGAAACTTGGACGGTCCCCAAGAGGCGCGGAACTGTGAGAATAACTGCTAAAAACAACCAAAGTGAGACTCAACGTATGGTTTTATAATTGGTTTTTATTATTTTTCATTCAAGCTAGTGACCAGTCTCTTCGCCCTCCGTTTAGAAACATAGCGTGTAATATATTTCCATATTCAAGTAATAATTTTGAACGAAATAGTTAAAGTAAAGCCAAAAGATTGATTGTCCGATTACAATATTAGATAAGGCGTAACACTGTGACCTTTTCAGATATTCATTTCAGTGTTAAAGGCAGGTTGAATTTAAATATTGCCTCGCTTTTCTGTATTTTGTTTTAGGTTCTCGTGGAAATGTATGTCATTGGCATTTAGTTTTGGTTAATTTATTTATAGATATATGTAATAGTAGCTGTGACCGTGACTTCGTTCGATTGAAATACAAAAATAAAAGCCTAACTTACTCTTTATTCCATCAGCCGTTCCAGAGATTAGATGAAACAAACAGGCAGACAGACATACAGACAAAAATTGTAAAGAAAAATATTTGATATATGTATATACCGTGAATTTAGTGAAAAGCTGTTATTTCAATATTACAAACAGTAATTCAATTTTGTTTATTTGTATAGATAACTAGTGTCACGCTCGCGGCTTCGCTTGCGTAAATTACTCGACTATAACTATTTAGTTTATCGTTTGCAACCAGTTCTCACTTATATCATTTTGTCGAACTATGAAAATAATAACTATTTAGAGACAATACCTATACAGTGAATTGATTAAAGTTTCAGTTTACTTAATAAAACAGTTATTTTATAGTTATTTTATCGAACAAAATTTGAATTGTTGCAATTATTTTATATGTGAATCGATTGAAATAAAATGAACACTATATGGTAACGGAAGTTTATCAAAATACAATAGTCGAAATAGCATTTAAATCGGTTAAGACATTTGTAACATTAGCGTGCACAAACGCACAGACAAACAGAAAAATTATATATTATTTTTTTCATATATCTTCCATGTTTAATTAGGTATAGTTAAATCGAATTGAGGCCATAGTGGACTATCCTGAACTGAGGGTGTCAAAAATCGTGCAAAGTGGAGAAGTTTGAGTAGCAAGGCAGATCCTGGCTAGGCCGGGATTTATGCCAAGAAGAAGAGAAGAGTGTCGCAGTGTACAGCATCTGACTGTAATACGCGATGGTTGTTGGTTCGATGCATCCTCGGGGGGAATGTTTATATTTAATTTAACTTCACTTAATTAAACACCAAAGTGGTGGACTTTGGAAACAACCCTGCTATGCCAGAAAGCTAAGCTGTTTTTTCTTAAATAAGACAATGTTTTTTCTTAAAAAAAACAGCTTCACGTTTTTTCCCGCATAAGCGTTGCAGAGAGAACCTAGTGCCAAAAATTCATCATTTCTCCGAGTGGCAGTCGAACCCACTACTAATCGTGTTTACAGTCAGACCACACGGTCACGACGGCCTCAATAACGATCTAAATACGAAAAAAAAGCCATTATTTAACACGTTCCATGCGTTAGGAGATTTTCACATGTGTTATTTTTTCGAAATCGTATTTTCTCACGCCTTGCGAGCCTTAACTTATGAAGTACTTTGATAATGTGGAAGTTAAATATACATACTTGTTTCGTACTTAAAGTTGGATTAAATGGAGTAAAAAATAGGAAATGGATTAAGTCTCCAACGGACTGTAGGATACATTTTTATAAATATATAATTGGTTTTTAGTAAGACATGAACTATTTTCAAAACTGTTGTTTAAGGAGACTATTCAGATCTCGTACGCACCACGGGGTAGGTCAGTTTGGAGATGTTTTAGGTATCAGCTGAAAGTTCTTTAAAAATAATGCCACACAACACGATCCGTGTTAAATAAAAAAAAAAACTATATATACCTTTAGTAACAGAATCGCATTGCCCGTTCAGTGGTGGCGAGTTGTCGCCACAGAGGCATCTTGTAGTGGGATCGTAATGAGTCCTTACACACGAAGAACTGCTTATACCAGCGCATTCAGCTTGACGGGTACAAGGACGAGCTGAAAATATAATAAAAAATATCAAAATTTGGTTAATAATAAAATTACAAATAATCGTCATAAATTAAACTATCACCCCATTGTCGCGTAAAGTACGCGTTGCCATAGCGACGTGAATGTCACTTTATACAATAGTGTGTGTCAAACACATTATTATTAAAAAGAATGGCTCTTTTTCTTCATTTATTATTTACTTGAACTGGGTGAATCGTTTTTTATGGTACTTCTTTGAGTGTGAACGAAGATGGAAGTTAGTTTAAAGTGTTTATAGATATTTTAATAAAGCCACTGTATTATCACTTGGCAAGTTAATTGTATTTTATATATTTTATTATTTTAAGTAACTTCTAACGGCTTATTCCGTAATATATATATGAAATTTAAAGCATATTTATTAATAATATTGTCTTTTTTTTACGGGGACACAAAAGGAGTAATTTAACAGTGAATTGTCCCAACTATGTCGATATATTTCTTAAACATCATATTTCGGGCCTGAGAGGCCACGTTTATTTAGCTTCTTTTATATCAATTTACAGATTTACAGTTATTTAATAGTAACTTTAATACCTTTGAATTAAACTGGAGCGTTTCATTCCAGGGTGCGTTGTTATTTACTTATAAAGATTAAGTCAAATCAAAACACTGAAAATCCTATTAAAAACAAAAGCAAAACAACTATATTGTAGCGTATATAATATAAATTTCACGTTTATTTCATGTTACTATGCAGTAACCTAGTTTCATAGATGGCCGCGATAGTTCCCGGAAGCCAAGATTTACACCCCTACCGGTTTGATAAGAACTTCCGGTCAGTTCATTCATTTAGTTATACAGCCTTGCTTTGTACTATACAGCTTTATTTTTATTTTTTCAAATTCTTTATAAGAATAATTAGGGTTTTTGTCTTTTATTTCATACTAGCGACCCGCTCCCAGCTTCGCCCGCGTGTACTACAGCTGTTTCGTAATAAAAATATGGGAAAAAAAAGTAGCCTATGTTTGTCTCAAGACTTAAAAGTATATCTATATAATATTTCAGGCGGAAAGTGGAAAACGGAGTATTTTTACACTATATTCTCTATGCCCAGGCTACGCTACATACACTAGATACGTAAAGATAAAATAAATTAACATAAAAAAACTAATGTAAGTCCGATTGGAATCCGTAACCATTGCGTGCAATATTACTGTATGTATCTTTAAAGATATAATCAAGTATGAAAGCCTGAATATATATTTGTTTAGGTTCTTGGTACAAAAAGGTACTGAACCATAAAAAAATATAACCGAACGTCACTCGTAACTAAATATGAGCTGAATTCGATTTATCTATCGTTGATATCAAAAGTTATATATATTTTGTGTCCAGATACATCGTTCTCCATTTTCCGCTTGAATTCGAGCCATTATATATGTTGAGAAGCGGAACGAACGCTGTACATTATTTTACAAGAGGGGGGAAATGAAAAAAAAGTTTAATTAAAACAGCCATAGCGGATCCCCACTTAAAACCCCACAACCATCGTGGTTAGGTTATATTAAGCTGGTGTCTAATTAAATTAACTTAGATTCCTCAAAAATGTCATATCCGTAACCGTAATTATAAGAAACTTACGGACAACCTATACATATAATAAAAATGTAACTAATCGCTGTCTGTACATGGATGATATATGAAAAAATATATTATTAGGGGCATATATCAATGTATCCAAAACAACGATTATTAAGTTTCGTTCCTATTCATCTATTTGTTTGTGCACAATTATCCCAGAAATAGCTTAACTGATTTAAATTCAATTTTTACTATTTTATTATGGTAAACGTTCCTTAACATTTACTGTTTATTTCATTTCAATCGGTTCATAAACAAAAAAGTTACAACCGTTCATATTATTAATTTAAGCAAAGTTTGTGATTTATGTGAGAACACGGACGGGCGAAAGAACTAAATAGTTTAGTCATCATGCTTACGCAGGCGAAGCCGCGAGCGGGTCGCTAGGCCGAAATATATTTATAAGTATATACGAAACAGTAATCGAAACCGGAATAATATAATTTCTATATAAAATATATTATCCGTATCTAAAACTCAGTAACATCCAAAGCAAAATGTCGTCTTTAATTTAGTTGTTACAAGCTTTCTGAAGGCTATTCACTTGACGGTGTACCACAAGGACGCATCGATTTTCGACCCTCTATTATATATGATGGTAACCTTTAAGCCAAATTGGAAGTTATAAATAACTGTTTATTTTTAACTAAAAGGCCAACTTTAATGTTACCATAAAATATACTCAACTAGCAGCCTCGTTGATGTGTAAAATAAGCGTTGCCTTAGCAATGTGTATGTGACTTTACACACAAAATGTATATCAAACATATAGTCGTTTAATAGCTCTTATACTCTAATTAATATTATATATATAAAAGGCGATTGTGGTGCACTCGTGGGACACTCGGGGGAATGATTATATTTAAATAATTTTCATTTTTCAGCTCTGGTACAGCAAATCGCGGCGTTGTTTCGCTCAACATGGTTGATTGATTTCGGATAGAACGGAGTGTCTTGTCACTAGCTTCTCTCTAACTAGCATGCTAAGCTAAAGCTCAAATATGTTATAAAAAATATTTTAGACGTGTTTAGTTGCTCATTTAGTTTAATATTTTTTCTATTACAAATCTCTATCTAACGATAGTCTAATGAACACAAAGCTAAACCCACACTAGCGCTTACACACTGTTTTCAAACACAATAAAGGTAACTAATTTTAAATTTGCATAAAAAAAGCTTCGTTTATATATTATATCTCACTTGGGGGTAAATGATTATATATATATTTTTTTATTATTTCCGATCTTGTGGGCAAGACAAAGCGCGGCGTTGAGTTCCACCACTCAAGGCTCAATGCCTTGATTTCGAGAGGTTCGCGGAGAACGGAGTGTCTTACACTAGGTTCTCTCTGGTATGTAGAAAAATAATAATGCTAAAAAAATACTATCAGCCAAAGAACTTGTATAGTCATACTGCGTATAGTGTGCGTATATTTGCATATATTACATTTGGATCGATGACGGGTTCAATTCCCGACGTGACCTTCTATGGAAATGACGCGTGTAGCGAATCCTTACTAATATAATAAAAATGCGAAAATTTGCATGGCAAGTAAGTAAACTACTGTACGCATTTAAATGGAACTTTGCGGTAATACAGCTCATACATCAGAATAACACATAGGCTACGATTTAAATAGGCTTTATGTTCATAATAAAGAGAAGTTCATAGTCAAAAGTTCGAAATAATTATTTAGTTTTTTATATGACAATTGCTGATTGTATTAAATTAACATTTGAAAAAGACATACTTAGAAAACGTATAAAAATTTTAACGCAGCGGGATTTGAAAAAACTTGAACGGTTTTCAAGAGGCGCGGTTTCTAATCTCACTGCGTTCAATTTTTTATACGTTTTCTAAGTATATCTTTTTCAATTTCCTTATTGTGCGAATAACACTTTAAAAAATGTTAAAAAAATGAATTAACATTTTATTGAAAGGGAATGTGGTGTAGCCTAATACTTCCGAAATAACAGCATCACACTTTGCCATTCTTTTTTTGGTATTCAGAGTTAAGACTGAGATCTAGTGTCAAGACACTCCGCTCTCCACTTAACTAAATTCAACACCCCGTCATGTGTTACCAGAGCGGAGAGGGTATTTAAATATAATCCCCCTGACTCTGTAAGGAACCTGCAACCATCTCGATTATCAGTCAGTCGCTGTCCCACTGTGCCACGAGGGCGTCTATTTTTTTATTGTCCATTTTCAAAGGGCGAAATGGGTAGTGGAGAGATTTGTGTTTGGTTCCTCTTTGACTCGCCCTACTAACTAATACTTTTATGTAGTAAAAACGATGGATAAACAAATACATGCAACTTTTTTTATATTATAAGGAAATACTCTCAATTAGGATCTCCAAATATTTTCTGTTATAAAAAAAATATTTTGATATTAAAATTAATGAATTTACAACTTAAATATTTTATGTGTTTAAACTGAATCTAAAATACAATAACATAAATTTGAAGTTTATAAAAATATTCTAGATTAAAAACCAGTTTTACACTTCATCATAGAATTTAAAATGCCTTCTTATAAATATGATGTTTTTGAACGCCTTTCGGTCCTTCAAAAGGACAAATTTGAAAATCAAAAACTTGAATATGAAGTTAAAATTGATAAAATAAACTGAATTTAAACTTTTTGTTAAAATCAAACACCTATATTGTATTTCCCTAAAATTCGAAGAGACGAATATCATGAATATCATCTACAAAACTACACACAAAGCCTTATCTGGAACTGCTTTATTATTAACACTTATGGCATTGCGTGTTCAATTTACGGCCACATATTTTTAGTACGACTGATATATTATTTCTTAACATCATTAATCAATATTTTAACATATATTTTTTAGTTTGCTTTAGACATGTTAATTACCCTTAAAGTAAAATTATTTATATTTTACATATATATATGTATAACACTTTCATTCGATATAAAATGGTCTAGTTTGTTAAAAGATAAAGGTCAAAAACTGCATTCGAAAAATTCGAAAAACACATATTTAAAAGAAAAAGATATAAAACTTAGATATATTATTAAAATATTCATATTTAAACCTTATGTCAAAACTGTCAAAGCATTCTGACAAAAGTAACCTAAATTAAGATAAAGGTCAATTATAAAAAAAAATTATTTTTTTTTAAATATCTTACCTTTTCTAACGAAATATTACTAACATGCACATGTGCTTACAACAATTTATGTATATAAAATTGTAGTGTGTATGAATAGGCTGTATAAAAAAAAATTAACTGAGTTAAAAAACGATAAATGATTTTTTTTAAACATTTTTCTAATCACAATCATTAATTTGTGATCAGATAATTAGCGTATACACTAAATCGATCTTAATGAAATTTTATTGAGAATGATTTTTATAAATATATACAATGTTCTATTAAAGAAAGTAGAACCAATTTAACCGCATTGAAGACCTCATAAAACTCTGTCAGTCTGACAATTGACAAAGTTTACAATGCAGTTGTTAGAATACAATACAAAACTTGCAATGTTTAAAAGTAAGCTTGCCTTGTTTTTAGTGTTGGTTTTTCATTTCTATAAATCATATACCATCTTGACTTTGGTCTTTATCAGAACTTTCTTTTCTTTCTTTTTTTGCGTTGTGAACTTATACTATCTAATTTAACACAGCTCACGCGTCTCTTACCTGGTGGTGCAGTAGGTGCGACTTCTTTCGGCGTAGTGTTACTTTTTCCAAAAGTAGTGAGAGCTTCGGAAGATTCACCAGTCAACCACCCAGTGAGGAGCAACGGCAGAATCGCCGCCGCCGCTTGTCGCCGACACCACATCTCGACCCGCGAAAAGACATGCATAGTGTAGCCCTAGCTTTACTTATAATTTGACACTGATAGGCAGTTGACAGCTCACTCGATTTTTTTTATTTTTTGGGCTTGAATAAAAAGTGATTGTGAAATCTCTCTGTTAAGATTAAGAAGTGTAATTCGGAAGATTGAGATAATTTTGTAAGTGAGGTGCCAATTTTCGATAAAAATATTTTGGGCAACGTTTCACCAATCCAAATTCAAGTTACGGATCAAGATGTGGCGTGCCTATTCTTTTCTTAATGTCATGTTGTGTAGTTTGTTCAGTGGTTTACAGTTGTGATGCATTATTTTTAAATGATCACTCTTGGCTGTATAATCTTGTTCTTTTGTCAGTATATAGCGTGAACGTACTAACTTAGATTAATTTATGTAGGCAGAAATGTTTGCTTGCTTTTCTCATGTATTTGATATGCGTGAAATGTATTTGTGGTGTGTTATTTGATCCATTAAACGTAAATGCTATATAGCGTAATCTTATAACGATCTTTTAATAATCAATATTAATAATAAAAATCTTTCACTATTTTATAATTTCGAAATGTTTCACTATTTATATAATTATATCACTAATTATATTTGTAGTATTTTTTATCTTTTAATCCAATATTTGTTTACAGTAAATATCTTGACGTCTGTCAAATAACAATATAATTAAAAAAATCGTTTGTTTTTCGACTTAATATACTTTTATTTATATAAAATTTCAAAACAGTAACATTTATGACTTAAATGTATTCAAATTTCATAATTATGACATAAAACTTATACCACATATTAAAAAAATCACACTACATAGCATTACACGTCATAGGCACTTGTTTTTTTTTATGAAAAGCGTTAAAGACCGTTTCAAATATATCTTACCCGGTGAAGGCGTGGTTGTTGGCGGTCTAGGAGGATCAGTGTTCGCTTTCCCAAACGAAGAAATACCGAACGCATTAATTTTTGTGACATTAAACAATATTATTATCGATATTATCGCAATTAGCTTTCGATACCACATTTTTGATAAATTTTCTGTTGTTTTTTGAGTTGTGTAAATCAGTATTTGTAATGGATAGTGGAATGTTTTTTCAGTGAAAAGAGATTTTCTTCAAAGTATTTTTTAAATTAAGCCTCCTTTCACTAATAGTATGTTATTTATGGTTATTTTGTCTATTGTGTTAGCAGTGTGTGCATTTTGCGGTTAGCGCCTTTTCAAATGTCAGCATTGTTGAGTTAATGTCACGATCTTGACATGTATAAGTTTTTTTTAATGCATTTGAATATTATATATTTTATTAATATTTTATATTTTTGTATAGAGGAGGTATTAAAAATATAACCATATCTACAGAATTTTGAATATACACAATATATTTACATATTCATGCCAATTCAACACTAAAATTTAGAAAAAATATATACAGTAGTAAGTGGTCAGTTCAGTTCAGTTCTTTAGTTATGGATAGTAATCTATGCAAGAAAATAGGAAGGAACAAGGCATTGACGTCTGTCAATGCTTTGTTCAAAGCATTGAAAAAATAAATGTCACCAAACTGTCATTATGATAAGAAAAAGTAAATTATATACTGGCATTAGAAAGATGCTTTTATATTTTTAAATAACCTTGGGCGGAGTTTCTTTAGTGGAAATTCAGTTTTGAGATCACCAAAAGCTGGATTGAAAGCGCAATAGCACATATTAAATCCCAAACACAAATAATAATTTATTTATGGATAGTGGTATAGTAGAGTGTGTAAAATGTATTTTTGTTACATAATAGGACAGATAATATATAAAAAATATGTAATAAACTGCATACATAATTTTTTTGTTTTAAAAACATACAAACTATGAAAATCATCTTAATTTAATGTTATCAATTAAGAGAAATAATCTAAATATCTAATTGAGACATTATCACTGAATCCAGTCTACACACAGACATGCAAACATGTCCTATTACATAAAAAAAATTATCGGGTGCTGAAGTCGTCGTAGTGCACACAGGCCGCCTTGTATTAGAAACGCGAAAAGTGCTCAATGCTTCCGAGTGTCCAATACATAGTAAAAATATTAGGAACCACATCTCTCCTCCTCTCCGTTATTTCCTCTAATTGATTTTGGAAAGGCGATTCGTTTAGCAATTTATAAATTGTGAAATTTGAAATTAAAAAAATAATAATAATGTTACTCAGATACACTATTGTTGCCCTATTATGTAACTATGAAATAATAGTTCAAAATTTATAATGTGCGTTATTTAGTTTTTATAATTTTAAAGCTATAATAAAAAAAAATTATAATTGTTTTTTTTGTCAGCTTCATGCTTTTAGCATAGCAGGGTAGGCCTTTGCCTGCTATGCTAAACCCTACCCTATACCCTAGCCCTACCTATACCCTACTATAGCCTATCTCAGGGAAGGCTAGTGTCTGTTCCTGACTTTCAGCCTGGATACGAAACTTTACAACGAGCTTTATTTTCTCACTACAACGGAAAAATGAGTATAGAGAAATAAATGATTATTATCGTCTCGTGGTTACGACCCCTTCTTGTGTAATTAAGTAAATAATATATTTAATAACTCAACCTTTTTTTGCTATAGTGCATATTTTTTGTTAAAGTTTAAAAAGCAACTCTTATACTGTTTGTTATGAAAATCCATTCAATTTTAACTAATTTCTAGTTTACTTTATTTAGCAGTTATTTCTTCGAAAAAAACATTTTAAATTTATACAACATATAAAGATACTAATGCTCATTTTGGAAGTCTTTCACAGTCATAATATGAATTTAACGTAAATCAAATCATTTCTCCTGTTTGATCAGATAAACCGCGGTGTTAATCTCCGGTACCCAATATGCAATGTTTGTTTTTAAATTGATCTATCCCGCCTTTTGTCTATCCCGCTAAATGTACCCCTTTTAAGAAGTAGAAAGCTTATCCCTTATTAAATTAATTTGCCTACAACTGCCTTTTTTATTTGAGTTTAACACAACATTGCGAAATTAACAGTGCAATAATAGTGTTACTCAGAAATAAAGTTCTTTATTTGAACATATACATAGTTAATATAAACTTAAAAAGCTAATATTTCTTTTTGTATTGGCACAAAAAATTTAATTGTTTTCTTTTTTAATATTTGCACTGATCTCAAATTATACCGTCAGCCTAATATTAAATCAGGAATTTAGTTTTTTTTTTTAATCATAATTTAATTTTAAATGTATTATGTATAAGTTATGTTTTATTTCAAAAAAAAAGCTTCTATTAACCACACATATTTTCTGTCTGTTTTAAAGATGTAGCGGAGCGCAACGCCGCATTTTCAAATGATATATTTTGATATATAGTTGCAGCTTTCTCAAAACTGTTTTATAATACTCCGACGGTACAAATACAATATTATTTTCTAAAACTTAAATTAAGTGAGTTATAGCGTTACCGTGTTAATGATTATGAATATTGTTATTGAATTATGAAAATATATATAATATATGAAATACTTAAAGATTTTTCTGATTTTATTCTAGATTAGCGACCCGCTCGCGGCTTCGCCTGCTTAAACTGCACTACTAAACTATTTCGTTTATTCACCCGCCCGCGTTCTCACCTTAATCAGAAACTTTGGTTATATTTATAATTGAAATGATTGTAACTTTTTTATTTATTGACCAATTGAAATGTAATTTGACACATTAAATGTTAAGGGAGCTTTACCAAAATATAATAGTCAAAATTGAATTTTAATTGGTTAAGCCGTTTCTGAAATTAGCGTGCACAAACGCACAGACAAACAGGAAAGAAAATTAAACGTTTTGGGCTCTGTTAAAGTATCAATAGATACTTTCATGTATAGACAGCGATCAGTTACATTATTGTTATATGTGTAGATATAGATGTGATTTTATAAAGGCAAAATACACATGAAAAAACTTGTTTTCAAACGAGGCTTTTAAATAAATTAAAAATGTGAAGACTTTCCCGCAGGGTAGTGAGAGAGAAACTAGTGTCAAGACACTCCGTTCCCCACTTACCCTTTTTCCTAATTCTAAGGACACCATTTATGCTTAAACTTATACAGCATCTTAGCTACCACAGAGCAAGGTTCAGACAATAAACATTGGAAAACACCTACATCTATTAAATTTAAATTATATCGACGAATTAAATCTTGACGGGCCTCGGCATTACGGACACATTTGACTAAGAAATGGTGAATATCATCCTCCACTCCACACAATTCACAGTTAGGAGTATTTCCTTTCTTCATGAGAAAACTGAATTTTTAACGGAATATGCCCAGCACGCAACCTAAGAGCGATAACAATTTGTCGATCAATTTTTTTTCACCAAACCATGGAGTATGAGGAAGTAGAGGCTTATTCTGAATAGCTTTATACCATATTCCTTTTAATTACGATCTCTCATCTAAATACTCTTTCCAAATTTTTCTGACTTCCTTTTTGTACTTCGGGTAATATGCTTAAATTTCTACCTTCCAGTATTTTTTACCCACTTTGCTAGTTTGTCCGCTTACTCATTTCCCTTAAGTCCAAGGTGTGAAGGAACCCATTGGAGTTTTACAAAAAATCCTCTGTTATATAACATCTTATCTAATATTTAATAAGCAACTGATATACCTTTCTTGCCTTTAATACAACTACTCAAATGAAATTAAGCACTTATTTTGAACTCTAAACATCTTGCTAACTAAATTCTAACCTTAACAAAATCGAAAAAATAACATCCAACGTTAGACAAATTTTAGAGCCATCTGTGTAGATGGCATGCCACCCTCAACATAATTCTCATTAATTTCGTGAATAATATCATATTTTAACACTTTTCAGTCAAAAAATTTTTTTGGCGTATTTATACAATTTAAATCAGTAATAATAATATTTTTAATATTTACGTTAGACAGCCAAGTCCTTAAATTAAACATCAATAGTGACGAGAAACTAATTAATCATTTCATCTTTCATATTTAAGTACATGTAAGGCAATAACGGCTCCTTCTTCCTAGTCTAATATTAAACTTTTACTACATAATACTCAATTGCAAAATAATTATTTATTATTAATAACTGGTTCTAAAAGAAAACCTAATCTAATCAAAATGCACACGTTACACAAGTGGCCTAATAATGATTAGTTTTATGAACCTCGTTTCAAGAGTCTTCTTGACTTTCTGTTTGGAATAATAAATAATATTAGTGTATGTGAAATTTTATCACAATTGGTTCAGGGTTTCGTTTGGTCAGCGTGATGACGTAACAGACAGACGTTACTTTCGCATTTTTAAATATTATTTATCATATTTATATGAATTTATTATAATTTATATAATCATATTATCAAACCATTAATGAAATTGAAACTTTCTACATACCTATTATATAACAAAGCTTCTTTGTGCTATTTTCTTTTAACGGAAATTACATTATTCGCTCGAAATAATTGTACTGATTAATTGTTATATAACTCTGAATATTTTTCATTTTGTCCCTATCATATTATGTAGAAACCATTGTCGCAGTGGGTTAAGGTCTAACAAGATAAGTTGTAAGTTCAATTCCCACTCGGATGAATGATAAAAAAAATAAAAATACTCTAATTTACATACGTTTTTACTAATAATTATGTTTTATATTCTTTTTTTATAACTTTTTACGTAATAACCAGGCAAAATCTAGCATATTTCTCCGCCATTTTAGACCTACTTATTTAAAAGGAACAAGAAAACGGAGATTCAAGGCTTTATAATTTAAATTCACATAATAAATTTAATTCAAAACTTACTTTTAACTAACGCCTTTCGCAATTTGTCATTGTTAAAACTTCTATATAAAAATAACTAACAAAATAATGAGTACTAGAAATTACTGAACTATAAGATATAATTTAAATAATCATATTAACAAACGTCTTTGGTAAAATGTTGAGGTCGCAATGTGGCTGTGGGTTCGATTCGAACTCGGGGGAATAATATTTAAATTATTATCATTTTCCAGCTCTGGTGAATAAGAAAATGCGCGGCCTCGAGTTCCGTCACTCAACACGGAAAACGGAGAGTTTTGACACTAGGTTCTCTCTACCTGCTATGCGGGAAAGAGTGTGAAGCTAATTCGCTATTTATATATCGAAAAAAGCTAAATATCGTTCTCGTTATTACGTATAAGTTATCGAATAGGTCAAATCCAATATGATAAAATTAAAAAATATATATAAGCTGAAGTTTTTTATATTATTTAAAAGCCTCGTCTAATTTATAATTAAATGATATGTATGAGGCTGCAGTGCTGTAGCGGCTAGTGAATGTATGACGACATTAATATAACAATTTTGTCAGTATAAAATAAAAGACAAACTTATTTTATATAATATCATTGAATATAAATATTTCTTACAAATAACTAAATAAAATAAAATTTTCTATAAATTTCAAAATTTATTAAGAATTAACGGATTTTTGACTCTCATTTATAAGCAATATTTATTTCAAAATTCAAATATCTAATCTAAAAGCGTGCTATGGCGTGTTTAAATTTATTTATTTATTTTGCATTTAGATGAATTTGTAAAACTGTTTAATTTTTAAAGTACATTTTAGTTTCTTTTTATTCACTTGTGGTAAAACTATATAAGCTATTTACGATTTTTCCCCTCGTCTCGTTGCTACGGCGTTTGACGCGGTACTGTTTAATGTTCTTCGTGTTTCGACCAACTTTCTTGATATACAGGCTGTTCTAAGAAAATATAACATTAATATAATTAGATTTATTGCGATTTTATTAAATTTATTTTACTGTTGATCAAATACATAATATTGGTTAAATAAACAACACTTTAATATAATATTATAATATACAATTATTCATTTAATTAATAAATTAAATTAAATTTTTAATGGATGCCATGCAAGTGTGCAGTAGGATTGTGTCTGATTGCACGCGGATTATCTATGGGTTCAATTTTCACTCGGGGAATAATTTAATTTAAAATGTTTTTATTTCTTCGCTCTAATACCTAAGATAATGGGCGACGTTACGTTCCAGAACTCAACATGCAGTATCTCGATTTCGGACGGAATTGGAGAACGGAGTGTCTTGACACTAGGTTCTCGCTGACGTGTTATGCGGGAAAACCATAAAGCTATTAAATTGCATGATCTGTTTTCTTCATGTCATGAAAATATAAATTTACATTCTTAAGGTCTCCAATGTGTCACGAATCCTTAATATATGAATTATAGCAAAAATTTAATTGTTAAGATATATTTGTAACATGAATTCTAAGAAAAATAGGTTTCAATATTTTCAGTTAATAATTTAACTTTGGAGTACATAATTGAGTTTAATCACGTTAGTGTTGAAATATGTACTTAAATTGATTGTATCAGTTAATTATGAAGCTAATATGTCTGACTGTATATGCGAAGGTTGTGGGTTTGATCCCCATTCGGAAGAACTTATATATAAATTATTTATTCTACCTCACTCTGGTGAGCGAAAGAGCAGAATTAAGTTCAACCATTCAAAACGTGATATCTCGAAATTAAGCAAAAATGGAGAAAAAACAATCTCTCACTGTCTCCTCAGCTTTGCGGGAAAAAGGCTTGAGCTGTATGTATTCTATTCATATTAATAGTATGGAAAGAGAAGCGATACGAAAGGTTTCGAGTGTGGTGAGGCTCAAGATCGATTAGGCTGGCGAAGCACCGTAGACGTCCTCTCATCTAGGATTTCGACCCTAAGGCAAGCAAAGGAAGTACGTAAAAAAATAATTTGGCTAATTGTTATTGGGTATCCATTACCATGCTAACAACAAATATAAGTTGTAATAAGCGTATAAGAATTTCGACGTAGCTGGATGTAGAACGCATGGCTTAGCGTTCAGAGCGCTTGAACGGTTTTCAAGAGGCGTGGGTTTTAGCCCCGCTGAGTTCAAAATTTTATATACGTTTTCTAAATATGTCTTTTAAAAAAAAACATTTCGTATTAGATTGCAGATATTATTACAGCTTAAGACACTTCCTATTCACCCGTCCATGTATTCAAAGTAGTTTTGCAAACGAAAATATTTAATTATTTCGGATCACGCTGTGTAAGCGTACCTAATAATCGCTGTATAATATAAAGCAACGTAAGCAAAGAGTCGCGGCAAAAAATAATGCCCGCGTCGTAGGTATTCGCGTGATTACGACGATATTAACCGACTTTAAGAGAAAAAGTGTATGAAATACACCATAATATATATGTATAATGTATATAATATATTGTAGATAACATATAGATGCCATCGTGGCGCTGTCAGTCTGTCTGTAAACGCGTTTGGTAGTGGGTTCGATCCTCACTCGTAGGCATGATTATATTTAGGTTAGTCCAGCGTAAATGCAGACCTGCTCCACCGTCGTAGACCAGGGGGTAGGAGAAGGCAGTATGCTCAACTCCAACTCCCTCTACCCTAGAGGAGCTACTGCGGGAAGCCTATGGTGATTCTCCTGCAAGGCATGTGGGTGCTCTGGAAGAAAGACCGGAGCACCCTGAAGGCGACGGTGGTCCGCAATAGGCCTGCTGTCTATCGAGGCGTCGTAGTAGCATGCGCAAGCGTTCCGGCGACGTCTCATGATTGTAGAGAGGGTTTCCGCTGGATTTTAGCGGGTAGTGTTGGGTTCACGGATGATTCACACAGTATCATCAGCTCGAAAGGTGCCTTGCCCACGGATGATCTGTGTAAATTACATTTGTCAGCGACAAAAAATTAGCATATATTTAAATAATGTTCTTTTACAAAAGACTAGTGCGGCGTTGAGTTCAGCATTCACCCATTTAGCACGCAATGTCTTGTGTTCGACAGACTGCTCTCTTTGACTACAAAAAAGCGTTTCACTGTTTTTTTACTTATTTTTAATGGTTAGTTTTTTGTTTTAAAATTATTATTATAATTATTTACCAATAATATCTTTTGTATCTGTAGTAGTTGTCTTTTTTTTATTAAAAAAGCAACATTTTTTTATTTCCATGATATGTCAGCCTGTAATTTAGATATACTATGCAATGTCATAATGGCTATTATTTGTTTTTTTTTATTTTGTGTAAAATATTGTATTTTACATTTTATATTTTGTATTTTACATTTTGTATTTTACTGAAATAAAACTAAATATTACCTAACTCATTTCTAGTCGAACAAACCAACCGAGTTCTAATTCTTTTTAAAGTTAAGCTTGTAAATAAACACACTGTATAATATTTCCTCGTGCACCTGGCCATGACATCGACATCAGGTTCATGATGACGTCATCAATATAGTTATTGTATCAGATTTGGACAGGTGTACAAAAAATGTATCTCGTTTAAAATAGACTGGAACACAACCTTGAAAACTTTGAAGTCCCAAACCTACCACACCAGAGAGCAAGATACAGTCAGCTCATTCTGCAAGAATCCAGGGAAGTACGCGAGGTGATTAAGAAATTGAATCAACTGGCAGACGAACGCCACTTCAGGCCACGCCACGCCAAGCCACTTGTGACCACGGACCACTGTAAAGTTTTCGAAACGTCGGGTTTTCTAAAATATATATTCGAATACCAATAATATACGTGATTAATCAGGTTTAAAAATAGTATCATTTCAAATCTATAATAAGTATTTTATAATTATTGATTGATTTAAAACAATTTTTATTTCTTCGCTCTGGTATGGTAGATGCAAAGCGCGGTGTTGACTTTCGCTGTAATACATTTAGGCGAAGTGGAGAGCGGAGTGCCTCGACACTAGATTCTCTGTATATATTATTAAATGCTGGAAATATGTACAGTTATTTAACTTTTTTCATAATTATTAAAGGAAGCTTTGGAAAACAATTTTTGAAAACGTATATAAATATGATCGTAGCGAAATTCAAAGCCGCACTTGCACTTGTGAACACCAAGCGCTCTGACCACTTAGCGATAAATTTCTACATACTACGCTAAGTCGATACACTTTTATGTGTTTTACAACTTATTTGTTTGTTTTTCTTGCTAGCATCCCTGGAAATAGATATTTACAAATTTCAGCTAAACAAAGATTATTTCTAAAAACAATCGTTTGTCGAGAGAGATTTTAAGACCTATGATAAACATATATTTAGTAAACATATAAAAATTTGAACGCAGCGGGATTTGAACCCGCGCCTCTTGAAAACCGTTCAAGCGCTCTGACCGCTATGCCATGCGTTCTACCTCCGGCTACGTTGTAACTCTTATACGCTTATTACAACTTATATTTGTTGTTAGCATATCTGTAGGGAGATTTTTACAAATTTCTGCTACCCAAAGATTATTCTTCGAACAATCGTCTGGCAGGAGAGATTGCTATTTATTAAATATTTTATTATATTTGTTTTTTTAAAGTGTTAATTCAAGCACTTAGCAAATTGAAAACATATATTTATAAAACGTTTAAAAAGAGAAGAGGCGAGGGTACATATCCCGCTGCGTTCAAATATTTATACGACTTCTAAATATATGTTTTTCAGTTTTCGAAGTGTATGAATAACACTTTAAAAACAAATGTTAAACAAAAAGACCTATGATACCATAAATGTGTGAATAAAACTTAATAATTAAAAATATTAAAATAAGAAAGCTTTAGTTCTAACCAAGACTATACTAAAGAAACCCATATTTTCATATAAAAGCGCAGGAATTAAAATATCGCGTGTTCAACTTGTAACACATGTAGAGCTATTAGAGGCATGCGATGTGAAAAATCATAGGAAAGTTCTATATACTATAACGTACTTTGAATATAAAGTATATTGGGTTTTTAAAAGCTTTGAATATAAAGTATATTGGGTTTTTAACAGCTTTATGGTTTTTTCTCTTAGGGGGGTAGTTACAGAAAATCTAGAACCAAGAAACTGTTCTCCGCATTCTGAGTGTATACAGAACCCACAACCATGGTGTTACCAATGATATAATATAACTGAATCATAATGGCCTTAAAATAAAACGGAGAAAAGAGAAGTGCAGTGACTACTCATTTTATTCTTTGAATGACACTTTTAATCTAAAACACTTTTAGACAACTTGTAAAAAAATTAACTGTGTGGATCTCGAACTCTTTGAAACGGAAAGAACGTATGGCTTAGCTGTCAGAGGCGTGGTTTCCATGAGATGCAGGTTCGAGTAACACATCGTTAAAATTTTTATACGTTTCCAAAAATTTTGATACCTTAAGTGTGTGAATAACACTATATAAATATTGAAGTAAAATCTAAAGAGATTAAATATGAAATATACGGAATTTTGAAGTCAAAATGATTTTTCTACATATTACATTAATATTTTTATCGTCATCGACATAACGAGAACAATTAATTTGAAGCTTAAATGAATAAAATTGAAAATTCAGACAATATTTTGTGTAAAAATGTCAATATCAAACCATTGTTCGTACGCAGCGGGATTTGAACCCGCGCCTCTAGGACGGTTTCGAAGAATTTCGGTTGGTTCAAATTTCCATACATTTTCTAAAAATGTATTTTATAATTTTCACAATAATATTTTATATAATCATATTTAATAAATATAAATTGAATATTCTGTGTGTGTGTTTACAGGTATATTATTTATTTGTTTAACTTTAATTTCAACCATTATTTTGCAAAAAAAAAAGAATGCTTGCATTCTGTTCTTTAAATTTATTGACTTAACCTGTTATTACCTTTGTTAGGCCTACGAGACTGACCATAATTAAAGTAAAAGATTATTTTTCTTATACAAACATTAGAATCTTTCTCAAGTACCTGCTCTGGCAATATTAAGCTCGGCGTTTAGTTCCGTCACTCAACATGATATTCCACAAATGTAAAATAGCTAGCTGTAGTTGCGGTGGCGTTTCTAAGCCTTAAGCCTTCTAATGAGACACACAGTTAGCGACCACGTCTCACTCCCGTAAAAATGTCTATACCATTTCTAATAATATTTTTGTTATCCTAAGTTTGTGATCACTTTAAAGTAATAAAAATAATTATATCTCAAATCCTAAGAAAGAACTACTCGTAAATGAAGTATTTTGAAACTGAAAAAGCGTGAAGCTGAAAATAAAAAAAAAATAGACGGCAATGGTAACAAGACATTCTATACTTATGAATCTAAATCAATATATAAAGGTATAATAACAATAGCGCTATCATGTCGCAGTGGGACATCGTATCTGTGTACGCGATTGGTTACGAATTCGATTTCCACTCTGGGAAAATATTTTATATTTAAAAATATTTTATTATCTGAGCTCCGATACTTAAGCCAAAGCGCGAAGTTGAGTTCCGCCACTCAACACGCAATGTCTCGATTTCAGACGGAAAGTGGAGAACGAAGTATCGGGACATTAGGTTCTGCCTCATTAGGTAGATATGTAAATAATTGATTGAAACAAAAAATAGTCCTGCTGAGTTTCTTACGCCGGTTCCAGTCGTCTTAGTGGACCAGTGGTAAATTAAATTATTAGACGTTCAAAAATTGGAACAATGTATCTTCTAATTTCGAATTTTTGACCTTTGACTTTGTCTGACAGCAGGGTGCTGTGCGAATTTGCATTTTGTGAAACAAAAACAAGACTCTTTTCAATTTTCATGCCCGAAGTCAAGGAATGTCTGAATAATAAGGTAGTCTTTGCTCACCGAAAAGGCATGAAGCTGAAAAAAAAACAGGCAATAGTGAATATATGTGTAAAGGTAACAAGGGAAGGTTGCGCTGGTACTATAATCTTCTTTTTTGTTTTATGAAAGCAATATTGTTAAGAATTAAATATATATTAAGATACAGGCTCTACACAATCACACCAGAGAGCAAGATACAGTCAGCTCATTCCGCAAGAATCCAGGGCAGTACGCGAGGCAACGAAGAAATCGTTGGCGGTAGTTTGATATAATAATTGTATCAACTGACAGACGAATGCTACCTCAGTATACTTGAGACTGTGACCGCGGTCTACTGTAAAGTGTTCGAAACGTGTTTTCTTTTGAATATCAACGATATACGCGATTAATCCGGTTATAAATAGTTTCATTTCAAAATGTGTAAAAATTTCCAAAAGCCAAAGATTTTGTTATGTTTTAAGTTTTTATAGCACTCTGTATCGAAATTCATACTAAACGCACTCTTTTTACTTACATAGTCTTTTTGCATTCGGTGCGACTTAGACCGCCGTGGTAAATACGGGTTCATTATAATTATTTAAAGTATAGAGTACATTATCAAATTGCTTTCCATACTCTCGTTGATTTATTAAACATAGTGTCTGTCTGTCAGTTTGTCTTGCTGTATACATAGAAGGTATTCAAGGCAAGGTCAAGAATATTTGTATATCTATTATATTTACTTTTATATTCTTGGCAATTTTGCTAGTAATTTTAGCCTTTTGAACTGCATGATTGTTTTGGAGGTAATCGTGTCAGTGGGTTGGTTGTGGGTTCTATTCCCACGGGTTAGGTTTTTTTCAGCTCATGAATTTTCATCATGGCACGGAAGTCAGATATAAAGTAGTGTCTAGACTATTTGTTCTCGAAATTCCAGATGGATTCTTGAACCCGGGTGAAAAGCGGAGGAAAAAATGCCTTGAGTACTATGTTTTCTCCCCCTAACTCCTAACCGCGTATATAACAACCCAAAACATCTAAGTTAAAGAACTAGCCTATCGATTCGACTCTAAATAAATTTCTTTTTAAAACGTTTTCTTGACCTCTGGCATAACACGATACGTTATACAGCCAACTACAAAATTGAAACAACTACCATATAAGTAAAATTATAAAAATATTTCTATTAACATAGATATAAGGTTTAATTTTAAATATTTTTATTCTGTATTCACGTTTTGAACATGGCATATATTATTATTATTTTAATCGGCTGTTTAAATGCTAGCCTGTGCGTGCGCCCTTTGGTGTTAATTTAAAAAAGAAATTCGGTAATGTCAAAGTACTCTTAAGGTATAGAATACAATATAAGATTTTTTAATATTTTTGAGAAACAATATGAATAAATAAGCAAGCGAGGGATTCTAAGCAACAAGCATGTCCGTTTACACATAAAGGTATCATACACGAGGAGGTGTGTGTTATATTTATTTTATTAATTTAAAGTATTTCTAATACATAATTTACAAAAATATCAGCTTTCGCGTCTTGTACAGTTTCTTCATACAAAACTGGGACTATGTCGAACTTCATACTCTTCGTTCGCATAAGTATCATAAAAAAGGGTCTGAAATTGAAAAATATTTTTTAGAAAACGTATAAAAATTTGAAAAAATGGCTTACCGGTCCGACCACTTGGACGTTTCCAAAAAGCACGAGTTCGAATCCCACTACGTTCTGATCTAAATTTAAGTTAAGTTTGTAATTTCGGTGAAACGCGGGCGAGTGAAAGCACCAAATATATAATATATAGTAATACTCGTGTAGTGTATGCAGACGAAGCCACGAGTGGGTCGCTAGTGAATAAAAATATTTAAATAAAATCATTCTCCCGTTCCGACGGTGTCACTTGATGTATTTATTATGTATTAAAAAAAACACCTTCACTCTTGTCAAGGCACTCCGTTCCCCTCGATCGCCGATGTTTTGAAATATATAAAGATATATTTAAAACTATGTGTGTATTCAGCTTTACTATTAGTCAGAAAACTACATTTTGAACATAAAAAATAGGTTTAGATCGAAAAGGATTTTAATATTAGGAATAATTATAATATATATATTTTAATTTTTCTATTGTTAATCTTTATAGCAAAAACGAAATGAGACGAGTTAATTATATAGTAGTTGGAGGTAATTTATTTTCTTCAGCTCCGCGAGAACCTAGTGTCAAAATACTCCGCTCTCCACGCATCACCCGGATTCGAGACATCATGAGTTGAGTGGCGAAACTCAAAGCCGCGCCTTTCTTGTACTGTCAATGATTTTTTTTTAAATAATAATTTCTCCAAATGGGTTTAAACCCACAATCACTCGTGTTTACAATTAGATTCATTTCCGTTCGTTCCGTTCCGTTTCGTAAAAATGTTAAATTGACAATAAATTTGAAATTCATCATATCATAGCTATATACATTGTCTATATCTTTTAAATTATCTATCCATACTAATATTTAAAATGCAAAAGTAACTCTGTCTGTGACGGCATCGCGGCCAATCCGCTGAACCAATTGTAATGAAATTTTATATACAGATACTTGATAAGACAGATACTTGGGATAAATATAGGCTGCTTTATTCTCTATTTTTTTTTCATTTTTTCCAGGAATTTCATTGTAAATACGAAACCACTATAGCTCACGCGGGCGGAGTCGCGATCGAGTGGCTAGTAAGAAATAAGAAACATCCACCTCAACAAAGTTGGTTTAGCGTGATCTGAAAAGTCTGTAAAATGATCAGATCTGGAAAGTCTGATGAAGTACCACGATAGACCAACTAAAAAGTAGAATCAGTAAAAATTATAGAACATTAAGGCAATGGGGCAGTGTAGTGGGACAGCGAATAACTGTAACCGCGATGGTTGTGGGTTCGATTCTTACTACATGAAATTCTCATGGCTTTTTCTCTCCGGTAAGACAAAACGGGGCGCTGAGTTCCAGCATTCAATACGCATATATCAAATTCAATTGAATTCGAAAGATAAGAACCACTTTAAGGCCCACTTTATCTGTTGAGAGAAAAGCATTAAATTAAAAAAAATACATTTGTCTGGAACGTCTGATGTGGAACTCTTAGTGACTAGAAAATTTCAACTTTAAAGGAAGTAATTATTATTTTAGTTTGAAGTTTCAATATGAATGTAGTATATGAAATTAGTATGTCATAAAGTCTACGCAAACGGAGTTGCGGACATCACTAGTATATGCTACATACAATTAAGCAAAATTGAAGTGCCGGTTTGTAATATTAAAATAACCGCTTTTTACTAAATGCCTTATGTATGTATACACCATTTTGGTCTGTCTGTCTGTCTGTATGTTTTGGCTAATCTCTGGAACAGCTGGACTAATTTTGACGGGACTTCCACTGGCAGATAGCTGATGTAATAAGGAGTAACTTAGGCTACTTTTATTTTTGATTTTCATGCGGATGAAGTCGCAGGGACAGCTAGTAATAGTAGCTTTAAATAAAGGCTACTGGAACCTAAACTCACAACCATCGCCTTAAGCTCGTCGCCATTGCATAATAATGGCGTATAATATTATAAATATATATAAATAATTCATATTTTTGTAGAAATGTACTAAAAAGTTAGAAAGTCATTAAAAAACAATTACATTTTTTTGTTTTTTAACTAATACTAAATCTTGGATTTGTATGCATGTTTAATTCATAAAACCAAACAATGCATAATAATATTGAGACCATAGTGGGACAGTTGGACAGCGACTGACTTTAAATGCGGTTGGTTGTGGGGTCGAGTCCGCATTCGGAGTTATAATTATATTAATATATTAAAATATTTTCTGTTTTCCACTCTGGTACCTAAGATAAAGCGCAGAGTAGAGTTCCTAAATGGTTGGAATTCGAGGTCAAGTCATTAGCTTTTATTTTAAAATCCTACTAGCTGTCTTTAAAAGTAGCCTAAGTTACTCCTTATTACATCAGCTATCTGACAGTGAAAGTCCCTTCAAAATCAGTCCAGCTGTTCAAAATTTTAGGCGGAACGAACAGACAGACATAAAAAATGTAATAAATTTTTGTTTTAGTATATGTACCGTGTATACATACATATATGCATTTAGTAAAAATCTGTTATTTTAATATTACATACAGACACTTTATTTGTTTCCAATTTTATTTATTTGTATAGATATTTAATAGGAAAATAAATTAATTATAATATTGTATTACAACTTGCGATGACTTTTTGTGGTCATTAAAAAACGATTTGGATAGTAAACTAATGACTTCATAGATTTCGAGGTGAATAAGAAATTTACTGTTGTACGCCGTTAGTCAATAAAATGCTAGGTCGAATTTAATTAAACTTTTTTAATTTAAATTTTACATCAACTTATAAATTCTAGTTATTTATTGAGTAATATTTACATTAAATGCCTCCTTTTTAATGCCCAATCAATAGAGACAACTTCTATAAACGCCAAGAATAGTTTTCTCTAATAAAATCTTGTAGAATTCCGAATACAAATAACGTCGAAATGAATTCCAAAGCAACACTAATCAATTTTGTACATTTTTTTTAATATTTTGCAGCTTCCCGCTTTTTCCCGCTAACCAAGTGACACTTTGATCTCCTCGTACCGCCCGAATATGGGAACATTGTGTGTCGATTGGTGGAATTCAACACTGCGCTTTGACTAAGGTACCGAAGCGGAGATATCAAAATATTTTAAATAGAAATAAATACTATACCCGTAGGTATAGATACAATATACTAATCCTGTATACAGGCAGATGCAGTCGCCTGCGCCATTATGGCCTCAAAATTTTAATCTAATCTTTGGGCATAAAAATCTCTCTACAGAGATGCTAACAAAAGAAGTTGTAATAAGCGTATAAGAATTGCGATGCAGCCGGATGTAGAATGCATGGCTTAGCGGTCAAAATTGTAAAAAATATATTTTTTTGTATATGTACCGTGTATACATACTATAATATGCATTTTGTAAAAAGCAGTTATTTTTATATTAAAAACGGACACTTCTGAAGAAGTGTCCGTATAGACGATATGTACTGTAAATGCTATTTGTTTTCCCGACATTAATAAAATAAAAATAATTCACTTTTCGAGAAGACCCATGACCGACTTTCAGACGAAAAGCGGGAATGGAATGTTTTGACACTAGGTTCTCTGTGGCTACACTGCTTCGCGGGGAAAAAAGCGTGAAGCTTTTTTACTATGCGGGAAAAAGCGTGAAACTGATAAAAAGCGAAGTGCAACTTAAATTAGCCACGTTTAAAATCTGTCTATACTATAATAAAACAGTAAAAAAGGTTTGTCTGTACATGGAATATATATATGGAAAAAACAATTTATTGTACATGAATGATAGTTCCAATTTTTGAAACGGGACGGATTTGAATGAAACTTTTTTTGTAGCGTAGTTTTTAACTCTGGGCAGAACTTGGGGTATTATAGATGTCGAAAACTGGCTCACCTGATGTAGAATCATAGAACACCAGCTAAACTATAATTAAGAAATAAAAGCCACTTAAGAAAATTATTTTATATTTAAATATTAAATAAATTTTATTATTACATAAACAAATTAAGCTACATTCACGACAATAACAAAAATAGTATGGTAAATAAAACTACACTCGTAGTGATGCGACTCGCTGACGATGGCACTGAAAAAAAAAATTGTTTTCAATTATGAGTTTTAAATGAAATTACAGAGTCTGTCTGTACACGTAGGTGGTGGTCGTGGGTTTAATACATTCTCTAGGGAATGTATATGTATTACAAAAATTTTCATTTGTCTGCTCTACTAGCAAAAAAAAACACTTTTATATATATTTTTGTACTATCATTATATACTATTATTGACAAAGTATCCAGTGTTATAATTCTCCACTTTCCACTTTACATATATTATAAAATTAGTGGGACATCATCATTAAAAAACTTAAAAAAGTTGTGAAAGGACGTTTGTGTGTTAAAGGTTATTACCTAATTAACGATAACGATTATGATTTTATAAATCTTGGGAATTAAAAGCTCGCCCTAGTCTATTTTAAATGTTTTCATTGTCACTAATAAATCTGTAAATTATTGTATTGGAAAAAAGAAATAGAAGTCCCGCTGAGTTTCTTGCGCCGGTTATTCTCAGGTTCGAGGCATTCACTTTAGTGAACCGGTGGTAAATTATTTGCCTTAAAAATATTAAGCATGTAACTTCTTATTTTGAATATTATTATTTGACTTTGACTAACTACTTTTTCTGTTTGATTTTACAAGGGTAAAAAAAAACTAAAAAAAAAAAATACTCACAGCACGTCCCTATCTCCTCAGAATAGGGGTGTTCAAAACCACACTGGCATATGCTATTTCTACATACAACTCTTGAAGAATCCTCTCCCAAGAAACACTGACTGGTCCTGGAGCACGATTCAAAAATACCTGAAATAATTTTTTGTATTAGTTTAAAGTGTTGCTAATGAGACATTCATAGCGGAGTTGAACAGCGCCTGACTGTAATCGCGATTAGTTGTGAGTTCAATTTCCACTCGCGGGATTATATTTAAATTATTGGTAATACAACGTAAAGTAAGAGAAGTTTCGGATACAGGTTTGAAAATGACGAACGGAGTCTAGACACTAGAGTTTCTCTGCCAACCCTGATGTGCGCAGTTGTGGGTGTATATATATATAAATCACACCCACAACTGATGAGTTTATATATAGATAATTTAATTTACCTAACATTCCAAAGGCATAATGTGTGTAACAAAAATAAAAACACTGATACAAATTAAGAGATTAGGGAATTTTGATGATTTTCTATAGGAAAAAATATTTTCTTACCAGTAATGGGCCAGCAGCCGCCATCTCTATGGTGATGGTTGTCAACGCAGGAACAGAACCCGTTATTACAGTAGCTGTCACTTCCTAGTGTACCAACGCACTGAGCCGTGACTGTGCAAGTGTCGTTGTAGCTTGAGACAACTGTTGACAGAAAAAATGTTATAAATAATATAGTTCGTTAGCAACGTGACACGTTATACATAAGTGTATGTCAAACACATAATAGTGTACACACACTTATAATATTTCATTAATTTAATGTACCTATCTCAAGTGGTTCATATGGTTATATAATTTTTTTTTATTTCTCCGCTCTGGTACGAAAGATCGCAGCGGTAAGTTCCAATACTCAACACGCAATCCATTTTCCCCGGAACCTCCCGGATTCCCAACTCCATCTGCATGGCAATAAGGTCTAACCCAGGGACCTACCCATCGGACCCAGGGACTCGCCCTGACAACGTCTCCCCTCACCCAGGGGTAAGGAGCACCCAGCAGGCTGGGTGCAGAGAGATCACTACACCGTACCTTACCGCAATCTCTCGAATTCAGATGGAAAATGGAGAACGGAGTTTCTTGATACTAAATTCTCTTTGCCTTCTGTGCAGGAAAGCGTGAGGTTGAAAATGTTATATATTTACCTGGCCAGCATATGCTGTTGTACTCCATAAAACCGTCTTGACATTGACATATGAAACCAGTCGAACTGTTTCTGCATCCAGTGTTTTCTATAACACAATCTAAATCTTCTTCACATGTGCCTCCGATAGCTAAGAAACAAATAAAAATGTTAGTCACTCGATTTGGGATCAACGTATACATTTTTTTACGTATTTGAACTAGCGCCTCTTGTACAACGTCCAAGTGCTCTAGATCTACAACTTTTGATGTTTTTTTTTATTTACTAGCTTACGGCTTTGCCCGCATGAACTATAGCTGATTCGTATTTTCAGTGGCCTTTTCGTAAAACAACAAAATTCCTGGAAAACGGGTATTAAAAATTAAGTACTCGCTTAGAGGACTGTAAAAGGCGACAAGGTGGTTATTTAGAGGATTACATTAGTAAAAAGTAAATTACATCGAATAATCCATCTTTTAAATAAATATCACTCATATACTTCAAACAGTTTTTAATATATGATTTATTGAAATGTTAACTGATTTATGGCCCACCTTGTATTTACTTAATGATCTGGTACTTGAGACAAAACGCAATCCACTCGCATCATACACGCAGTTTCCAAATTCGGGTGGAAAGTGGAAAACGGAGTGTCTTAATACTAGGCTCCATCTGACTAACCTGCTATGCGGGAAATTGCGTGAAGCTGTATATATTAATATATTTTATATATACCTGGCGCGCAACTGCCCTCGACATTTTGATAGCCATCACGACATACACACACTTCGTCACATGCGGCATTATCATTGCCAGTGCACTCTAAGGAATGTTGACAGGACTCTCCGAGCACTGTAAAGAAAGTTCTGATTAAAATGCTAGTAATAAATTGAAACCTTTATGGTGTAGTTATTTTCCGGCTCTGATTCCGGAGAAGGATCTGTCTTGATGGTAGGTTCTCTCTAAGTGCCGTCGGGGTTCACGGAAGATTGTAGCCCCTGTGGCCCTGGCCAGTGGCGGCCGAGGTGGACCACCGTGAAGTTTTAGTAGGTAAGCGGACGGCCTACATCTGCCGGTCCGGTGTCCCCTTTTGGGCGGGTACCCATAATGATTTTTTTCATGTTAAAAAAAAAGTTATGGGATATTAAAAAAAACATCGCTCTGATGATAAGACAAAGCGCAGTGTGGAACTACTACTTAATACACTCGAATTTGGGTGGAAAGTGGAGAACGGATTGTCGTGACACCAGGTTCCAGCTACCCTTTGGTATATTAGTCCTTAAATTTTTTTAATACATTTGTTTTTAAAGTGTTATTCACACACTTAGGAGGTTTTCTAAATATTTTTTTAAAATTTTTGAATTGTGTGAATTTTAAAAATTTTAACATTTTAAAAACAAACGTTAAAAATAAATATTAAATAGCTTTTTCTCTTGCCAATAGAATATTTTTTGTAATAATCCCTACAGAGGTGCTGACAAAAATATAAGATATAGCATATAAGAATTTCGTCGTAGCCGGATGTAGAACGCATGGATTAGCGGTTAGAGCGTTTCAACGGTTTTCAATATGCGTGGGTGCAAATCCCGCTGCGTTCAAATTTTTATACGTTTGCTTAATATATATTTCTTAAATATATATTCGACAATTTTGTAGGACAATATAAAATAAGGACAAACCTAATCCGCTAGTCAAACACAACCCTTCGAACTCCGCTAATCCGTCTGGACACGTGCAGTACCCTTGTCCTGCTTCATTCTGTACACACTGTATTTCGAGATCTCCAGCTAAACAATCACTGTCTACATTACAGACGTCTCCTGCACCTGTGGAAGAGAGGAGAGCAGAGAAAAATCATCAGAAAAACCTGCCCAGCATAGTACTAGTACTTGTATCAGGAGGCACCATAGGCTGTTTCACAACACTTCATGCATTTGTAGAAATAAATACTCACAATATTTATTATGTTATTACTTTAAATAGCGTTCACATTTTTCTTGGTTCCAATTTTCACTGATTTGAAGATACGGCATACTAAGGCATATCTTTTGTTCACTTAGACCCATAATCAACGGATTTAGATTTAGATCAATTTGAGTTTTTTGAAAACGTATAAAATTTTGAATGCAGCGGGATCGAACCTGTACCTTTTGTTTACTGTCTAAGTGCTCCGTGTACCTCTAAGCCATGCGTTCCACGTCCCGCTACGTTGAAACTCTCATACGCTTATTAAATGCACTCAAAGTTATACACACTGCGTTGAAATTATTATACGTTTACTAAAAAAAGTCTTGTTTTTTCAAAGTATATGAACAGCACTTTAAAAACATTAAAATTATCTAAATCTGTTTAACTATTTATGTGTTGTAATTAAACATTTAAACATAAATATCTTTAAATTTATAATTTCATCGAAAGCTTCTTCTTCAGCTATCTTTACAATGATATTAGAAACCAAAGAAAACTATTCATTATTATAAATTATTCATTCGGAGATATCAAATATTACGGGACTTTAAAGCGAAATCCTGTTTAAATTCAAAATTCAGATTAAAAATATCATTTATACAAATAAAGTTTCGCAAGCACTTTTGAATCGTCGAACGATCATAAAGGCACCACCAGCTCGGAAAGCAGTTCTGCTGAGAATAGTCACAGACAGCAAAAGTTACTTTTATATTATTTCATACAAAAACCGAACCTAAATTACACATCTTGAATTTATAAGTCTGGATTTATAATATAGGTTTTATATAAATCAGGTTTATTGACAGAATTAAGTTCAAATGTTCAAAGAACAAATGTTCATTTTTATTGTTACGTTTGAAGTGATACAGGGACAAGGCGTCCCGTCTACTAAAGAGAACTAGCGTAGCTCAACATTAACTGTTCAACCGGGAATCGAACGGGCTGCTTAAAGCCTCTCCCTACTCATTGGTACGATCAACGACTATACCACAGTCACACCATAGACATACTATAGATAATCTACTGAACTATATTAGATGGCACTAGGCTTAGTATAATTTAATACTAAAAGCTATGCACCCGACATATTTAAGTATATATGTATTTAATATTTTATACCTATTTATTAATTTCTGTAAGCTGGTTTGTAAGTAATGAAAATAGAATAGAATAGAATAGAATGTACATTTTTAAGTATGTTTATTATATTAAGAAAATAAAATCTTTGTGTAAACTGATCTTTTATTTTACGCGTTTAGAGGTTGCTTGGAATAGATTGGAATAGCCTTTACACCAAAATTGGTATTTTTTTCTTTTTAATATTTTGGATTTTAATTTATTTCGTGCTTGTATGTGTTATAAATAAATAAATAAGCAACCGGAAACGTTTCTATTCCTTTTTTAACAGAGTCAACAAACATATATACCATCCGAAAAATATTAAGCTTGGCTCCTATTTTCACATATACCCAATGGCATTTAAATCATCATGTAAATTAAGGACATTATGGATCGTAACTATCAAAAATTTTTTACCAGCAAAATATCTGCACAAATTCCTTTGACTATCCCACACTGACAATTCAGGTATACATTCACAAATTCTGAATCCCCATGGATCTTGTGGTGGCCCACATCGAGCTGGTGCACCAAAGGTGTGGCAGTTCCTATCCACCACGCATGATTCTTCTAACCTACGTGTCACTGAAACAATTATATACGTTGAAAAACATTTTTAGAAAACGTATTTAATTTTTTTTTGAAAACGTATAAAAATTGGAACGCAGCGAGATTCAAACCCGCGTCTCTTGGAAACCGGCCAAGCGCTTTGACCGCTAAGCCATGTATCATACACGTATTTTTTAATATAAACATATTATTAATTTACAGGGGCTTGGTCATCATAATTATTTTATTATTTTAATATATGTCTAATGCATTATAACAAACTAGCTATGCCCACGACTTCGTCCGCGTTGAATACTAAAATAAAAGTACATCAGCTATCTGCCCGTGAAAGTCCCACAAAAATCGGCCGTTTCAGAGAACAAACAGACAGACAGACATACATATGAATTTAGTAAACAGCGGTTAGTTTAATATTTA
Organism: Podotricha telesiphe; assembly: GCA_038994665.1. Lineage (NCBI taxonomy): Eukaryota > Metazoa > Arthropoda > Insecta > Lepidoptera > Nymphalidae > Podotricha > Podotricha telesiphe. Next base: position 80,411 of record JAOYRR010000467.1, read on the forward strand.
AAACAGACACTTGAATTTGGCTTCATCTTGAAATAAATTATCTTTTAGTATTATGTCATACGCTGGCCATGGGATTTACCTTTTATATATTATTGTAAAGTTTCTTTAAAATCCGTTCAGTAGTTTTTACGTGAAAGAGTAACAAACATCCTTACAAACTTTCGCGTTTATAATATTAGTAGGATAATAGTTCTATATAAAGTTTAACTATGTCGTTGCATAATTTTCATACAAAAGGGGTGACAGACAGTGTGATAGCAGCAGACTATACACCCCATGGCTTTGGGTTCGATTGCTACTCAGGACATCGATAATACATAAGTTATTTTCATTTCTCCCATCTGGTAAGGTATAAAAGTAAATAGATTAGTGAATGGAGAGTGGGGAACGGAGTGTCTTGACACTAGGATCTTTGGGTAGTCAAAGCGGGACTCTCTCCGCGGCTATACGGAGACAAAATGAGAAGCTGTAAGAAAAAGCGCAAATATAGACAAATTGTATTAGATTTTCTTACGTAATAACTATAAAATGTAGGAGTATCAAGTGAAAAACAAAGTGGAAAAGCATTCCAAAACGAACTAAATCAAAAGTTATTGTCGGAATTAAAATTGTTTATAAAAATTACAATGGTCGCGTCTGACTAAATACGATTGGTAGTTGGTTTAATTATGTTTAAATGATATTTATTTTAATTTTTCCGCTCTCGCATTATACATGTTTTGACACTAGATTCTCTCTGTCTACTCGCTATTTACCTCGTACACAATCCCGCATATTATCTTCGAAGTAGAAATTAGCTGGACAAGTACAAATACCGTCGATGACGACAGCCAAAGAGCCTTTACATTGTATTTCAGTTGAAGGCGATCCGAGTTCTGAAAATGAGAGAAAAGAGTGTTTTAAAAAGAAAAACGTCTTTATACTATCTTTTTTGTCACTAAAAAGATAAAAATTAGTAGTTAAGACATTTTAAGAAAATATAAAAAACGCAGCCGGATTTCAACCCGCGCCACTTGGAAACCGTCCAAGCGCTCTGACCACTAAGCCATCCGGCTACGTTGAAATTCTCATACGTTATTACAACTTATTTTTGTTGTTAGCATTTCGTAAGTGTGAGAATAAAACTTTAAAATCCGTTAAAATTCAATAGTATTTTAATATGTTTATTCTGTTGGTGATTTTTTGTATGACTGACAATACTGACAAGCTTATGTTGACTGACAGTATGAAACGTGCCCGTAGACTAGTTGACTAAAAATAATCCAATTTCGATTTTAGGATATTATTTATTTACACTTATATTGCTACGAGAGGAAGTGCGATAAAACGATGATTTCGTAAAAGTGTTGGGTTATAACGGCGGTGTTGATAATTTTTTTCTTTGAGACTTCATCCTATATTATGAATTAGCTTAGATAACATTGTAAAGTTTATTTCAAGAATTTAATTGCAAAAAACAAGAATACATATTTTATTCAACCCTCCAACTGCAGTTGGAGCCTTTGTAATTTACTAATCTAAAATTTACTTATTCGTATGATTTTTTTATAATAAACAATATTTTAAACATACTTTTATTAAAAGAGACATATTTAGAAAACGCATCAAAATTTGAACGCAGCGGGATTTGAATCCACGCCTCTTCAAAACCGTTCAAGGGTCAAATCCCGCTGTGTTCAAATTTTTATGCGTTTTCTAAATATGTCTTTTTCAATTTCCTTAGTGTGCGAATAACACTATAAGAAAATGTTTAAAAAATACTTTTATTAGCTTTTCACTATATATATATATATATATACAAATTCTAAGAAAATATTGTAATTTTGATCCGCTTCAAAATTAAAACATGTCCAAAATTAGAACATGTGTCCGAGTCATTACCAGGACATACAGAATAACTTCAAAGCGTATTTTCTTTTTATTTTTAAGCGATATTGTAATAATTTGAGATTTTGAAAACAATATTTCACTGCTTTACCATCGAACCGACAACTATTGATAACTTACCAGCAAAACATATAAGTCCATCTAGATCTTCATAATATCCGACCGGACATACACACACACCGAACTCCGAACACACAAACGGACTGACACACGCTGTCACTGAGTCACAGGTGTTACGTGTAACAGTAGTAGTGTTAGCTCTCTCCATATTATGATTCAGATAATGTTCTCCATCATCAGATTTCACCACTTCTCTAGTTTCTTTTCGGGTGTATTTAACTTCTTGGATTTCTTCATCGTCTATAGATTAATAAGGAAATAAAATTTAAGTGATGGTAATTGATATTGATAGCGGGGTGTGACAGCATTTGCCTGTATACGAGAGCGTGTTGCAGTTTCAATTCCCACTCGGGGGAATGGTTATATTTCAATTATTTTGATTTTCCCTGCTTTAGTGACAAGAAGCAATCTCACGGTTTCGGGCGGTGCGTGGATAACGGAGTGTCTTGACACTAGGTTCTCTCTGACTAACCTACTACGAAAAAGAGTGAAGCTGTAAAAAAAATATACCTAAAATGCAGCTAAAAGATGTAATGTTGCAAATTCCTCTTGGAAATTGACAATCTTCATCCAGAACACATCCTTCACTAATATCTGAAAATATATGAGATATTTAATTAATATCTTACGCTATAATGGCACAATGGTACAGTGACTGACAGTAAACGCAATGGTGGTAGGCTCGATTACCCTAGGGGTAATTTCATAAGGATACTATAATTAGGTAAATTATTTTTATACAATTAAACTATGAAATTAAATATTTTAACAAAATATAAAATAAAAAAAAAGTGAAATTTCATAAGTATGAAATAGGCTATCGTGTTGAACGCGATGGTTGTGGGTTCAACACACACTCGGGGGAATTATATAAAAATTTGTAAAATTGTATAAAAATTTGAACGCAGCGATGTTTTTATATTTTTTTGTACGTTTCCTAAATATATGTTTTTCAATTTCCTACGTGTGTAAATAACACAAAAAAAAATGCAAATCAAAGGCAAAGCGTGACGTTGAGTTCCGTACACACAAGTTTTTTGATACCGAAGCGTGAAGCTCAAATATATATATATATATAATTGTGTGTGGGTTCACAATGATTGTGGGTTTGATAAACAATTGGGGGGAATGACATTTAAATCATTATTGGTTCCCGTTTATGCTTTTACACTTACTAGAAAACATATGAGGGCAAAGTGTACGTCAGCGTACAAAAGTGTATATGAAACATACATTTTAAAATAGAGTTTTTAATGACGTTTTATATTACAAAAATTTTAATTTCAGCGTATAAAAATTTGAACGCAGTGATATTAGAACACACGCTCTTAGCTTATACATACAAGTGTTTCATCATTCAACTTACTTAACGACGCCTTGCGACACTCCCCTTGTTGTCTTTCAAAATAACCCTCAGAACATTGGCAAGTTCCATTGCACGTCATGCTGAAGGGGTCCCTAATGATCCCGAAACATTCCTCATCGTGAGAGCAAGCTTCACCAAACTCTTTTGGGGACCAACATCTTCCCTTAAAATAGTGCTGATCAGTTAGGCACCTGCAGGACCCTCCTGGAATAAACAAACGTTCACACGTAAAACACACGTTGCCATAGCAACGTATATGTTACTTTACACAAATTATGTACTACTTATTTTATGTATTTCTTATCAATTATTTAAAAAAGTATTAGCTTTTTGTACTCCTTCTATAACTATTCCAAATCTCACTCTCTGCCGTCTGCATATTTTTTTTTGTAAAATGGGATGTAAAGTTTTTCCTTCACATCTATACATATAATAAAATGTAACTGATTGCTGTCTGTACATGAAAAATATATAAAACAATATATCATTAGAAGCATTTATCAATATAATAGAACCCAAAACAATGATTTTTAATTTTCTTTTCTGTTTGTCTGTCTGTTTGTGCACGCTAATCTCAAACACTAATTTTTATGCGACTTCAATATTTTATTGTGATAAGCTTGCTTTAACATTTAGTGCTTATTTCATTTCGATCGGTTCATAAAAGAAAAAATTACAACCATTTAAATTATAAATTTAAGCAGTTTGTGATTTATGTGAGGACGCGGGTGGACGTAAAACCGAAATCGAAAAAAGTCGCTAGTATATTAATATATTTCTATTGTTAATTAAAATTCTTTTACTATATCATTATATTATTAAGTTTTGAACACAAAACTATAAAGAATAATAGTACCTTCTTGGTCATTATTTTTCCTACATTGATAGCCTGTCAGCATTCTACTGCATTGGTGGTCTTCATAACAGGAGGATATATGGTATGGGGCGACTGAAATAAAAAGTAAAATTTCTTAAGTAAAAATCAAGGCCATCGTGGCGCAGTGGGACAGCGTCTAACTGTAAACTCGATGGTGGTGATTTCAATTCCTATTCGGGGGAATGATTTAATTTATTTTCATTTCACCGCTCTGGTACCTAACACAAAGAGCGCCGCTACTCATGTCGCAATGTCACTATTTAGGGCGGTGTGTGGAGAAAGGAGTGACTTGACTCTAGGTTCTCTCTGACAACCCCGCTATGCAGGCAGTGGGAAAAGGCGTTATACTGTAAAAAAAAAAAATTGTGTTTTGAGTGTACACCAAGATTGATATGTTTAAAGATTCAAACATTTTTTAAATATATGTTAAAACGTATTTAGTGAGCTATAGTAGGGAAAAACAATATTATTTTTAGTATGAAATTCTTATTTGTTTTTAAATTATTATATGTTTGTTTTTATTCTTGATATAATATATGTTTATTTGTTTGTATTATTTAGTCAGAAATAGTATATTATTGATACTTTTTTTTAACATTTTTTACAGTGTTATTCGCACACTAAGGAAATTGAAAAATATATATTTAAAAAACGTATAAAAATTTGAACGCAGCGGCGCCTCTTGAAAATCGTTCAAGCTATTTATCACGCTGAGCTAGCCTATAATGTAATATTCTTGTTTCTATATGCTATAATTTTTAAACATGTATTTTGTATTGTATGTTACTTTCGCCTGCCTATTACATAAATAAAAAAATAAAATATACTTGGGAGAAGGCATACAGCTATTTTACTAAATAAAGCTTTATTTATAACTTTTCTTAAAGGCATTTAACAAAACTGTCAGTAATGTCAGGCTCACAGCAAGCAACCACCGGGAATGACCACAAATACTTACTATCAGCACATAGAGTTCCTCCAAGCACTGGTTGAGTTCCAGGTTCACATTGACAAGTACCCTGGTTGCAGACGCTACCACTTAAGCTGGAGCAATCTGAGTCTACGGAACAGCTCCATTGTGCTGTGACCTGGTGGATGGACAGGAGAGAAACTGAAAGAGAGAAAATCAGATTTTTAAATAAACTTATATATTGAAAAGTAGCTTTAAAAGTAGCCTTTTCCCACACAGTACGACAGGTGTGACAGGGCCCCGTTGCTCACTTCCCATTCAAGTTCAAGACAGTCAGTCAGTCTTGTCGTTTTGCCGCGCTTTATTTTAACGGTAAAAAGAGGATTTCTCGAAATTTCCACGTGAATTAAGTAACAAGTAGTTTTAAATATAGGCATTAAAATTATATTTACAATAATTTTTTTTACATCTTTAAGCTTTTTCCGGCATACCACGGTAATCATAGAATCTTACCTAGTTTCAGAGCTCTCCATTCTCCTCTTACCGCCTAAATTTGGGACATCACCAGAGCTAAACGCCGTGTTTTGTCTTGTTTATTACAATACAGAATATCTTACATCCATCACTAGATCGTTATTTCTAAACTGAATTTCACTCCACGAGTTAACGTACAACTTTCAGCATTTGAACCTCAAAAAAGAAATAAATATATATATATATATATAATTCTTACCTAATAAAAATACATGTTTGTCCATCACTACTAATTAAACAGCTAATTCTACTGACATTATTGAATAAAAGATAATTTCTTAATATTATTCATATTATCAAAATGATTATGTTTATCTATATTTTTTGTTAATATGTAGATATAAGACGATTTAGACATGGCCATTATATTTTTAATAACTCCGCGCTTTTCTCGCATTGCAAAGTAGTTAGAGAGAACATAGTGTCAAGACACTCCGTTCTCCACGCATTGCCAGAATTCCGTGTTGAATGGCGGAACGCAACGCCGCGCTTTCTCTTGTACCAGAGCGAAGAAAAAAATTTAATTTAAATATTATAATATAAGTAAAAGAGGATATATTATTATCGCGTCGCTGTCTTAACTTACTATCTAAATGTCTAATTGTTGTGGGTACGCACTACTAATAACGCAACCAGTAATCCCCCATATAACGTGGTAGTTGGTTCCGCGTTATATGAAAACGCGTTATAGGGGTATTCCCGTATAACGCGAATATCCCTATAACGTTAATTACGAACTGTACAAATCATTATAAATTTCACAATACAGAAATTGTATGTGGGAAATCTCCGCGTTATATGGGGAAATGTCCGTGTTATACTGGGGATTGAAGTCGTGTAATATGAAAACGCGTAATAAAGCTTCAAATTATCCTTTATTCATATAGACTTTTGCAAACACTTTTGAATCGTCGAATGAATATGACCGGCCCAGAAGGCAGTTCTGTTGATATAATATAATTATTACAAAATTTCGGCTCTGGTTACACACATCGTGAACGCTAAATTCCGCCATTCAAAACGTAATATCTTAAATTCAGGTGGAAAGTGGAGAACGAAAAGTTCTGACACTAGGTTCTCTCTGCCTACCGTAAAATACTGGAAAAAGCATGGGGCTGAAGAAAATATCAGCTCAGGTCAGGGAGCCATTATATCCAATTACAGACGTCACAATTTGTTTTATTACATCTTAAGCGAAAATCGGAGTAATTTGTCACTGAAAACTCTCAACATAGTTTCTACCCTACAAAAAACAATAAATTAAATTTTTTCACTTGACGCTTTATCTCAAGCAGCGTAGGCAGAGAAAAGCTAATGTCCAAGACACCATTCACAAATTTCCACCCCAATTCGAGACATTGTGTGTTTAGTGGCGAAACTCAACACAACATAAATGTCAATTGTCATCGTCCAATAAAAATCTTGTCTATACATTTATGGCTCTACAGTCAGACGTATCTATAAAACGCAGGTGTTCCGAACATATGTATAGTGATAACACTATCTTCACAAATGATTACTCTTTAGTCACTTAAGCGATTATAAAATATGAAATTGCAGAGATTATGACAATTTGAATTCGCCTAAAATTATTTGAGACCATCGTGGTTCAGTGGGACAGCGTTTGACTTTGAATACGATGGTTACAAGTTCGATTGACACTCGGCAGACTTGGATATTTCAATTATTTTCATTTACCCACTCTGTTAAGATAAAGCGTGGTGTTTAGTTTCACTATGCGCAATATCTCGTATCCGTTTGGAAAGTGAAGAGTGATTTGACTACTTCTACTCCTGTCTCCGCCTTTCGACTCCCACTGCCGGATATAGATCTCCACCAAGGATCTCCAGGTGCTTGTGCAGGTGCAGGTGCAGAATATCAAAAATTAGGTTCGTTCTATACAATTACATATATAAAGTTTATTTGTACACTTAAAAAAATAAATTGACATCTAGTGGTAAAATTTAAACTTAAAAAAGGTTAGCGTGTGGGAACTATAGAGGCACTAAACTCTATAAAACTTATAATTGTAGTTTTTTTATATATTTTTTAAATATTTTTATTATCTTTTTAAGAAACCTCGGGTTCAAAAAACCTAGACCAAAAGAATCTGCGACGTCTCATGAGGGTGGAGAAGGTTTGGTGTCGCAGTGTGACACCGTCTGTCTCTAAACGCGATTGGTTGTTGGCTCAATTCCCACTCAGAGGCACTAGGATTATATTAAAACTATTTTCACTTCTCCGCTCTGGTACCTAAAACAAAGCGCGGCGTTGAGTTTCGGGACAAGCAATTCGTCGATTTCGGGTAGAAAATGTACCACGGACTTTCTTGAAACTAAGTTCTCCCTGACTATCATAAGGACCCCCACACAGGTTGTGTTTGAAGCGGTTGATGACTAAACGAAGCGAAAGAAGTACGCAGATGATAATAATAATAAAAACTCTTTATTGTACATCCACAAATAGAAATATAAACGGGAAAAAGGTTAAATAAATAAAAACTTGCAAAATGAAAAAGAAACAAAATAATATACAGTACAAGAATACTTGTATCGTGTACAAATGGCGGCTTTATCGCTAATGTAGCGATTTCTTCCAGGCAACCTAAAGTCATAGAAGAAATAGCAAATTAAGAATAAAATTATAAAAAAAAATATTAAAAAAAGAAAAACAAAAAAAAGAAAATAGATTATACGACATACATACAAAAATATAATCTCAAAAGATAAAGACCAACAACTTAAAACAGATACCGTTTTCTTTGACTATCCTACAAGGGATGAAATGTGAAATTTAAAAAAGTTATAATTATATACTATCTCACTCTTTCGCAAGCTTAATTATATACACTGTCTCGTTTTCGTAACGCATTATCGTTTCATCGAATTCCAAATCACAAATATTCTAAAGAAGTTTTTAATTTCAAAAACTTTTAAGCTTATTTATTAAAGGTAAATAAAATAGTATGTATTTCATTTATTATTCAACATATATTTCTGAACGCCTCTACAAAATGTCCTTATGTACTTCCTCCACATAATCGTTTTTGGGTCAAACGGGAATCGAACCTTGTCTTCTTCGCTCAAAGTTGTGTACAAGCTCTCCGTTTTCTCCGATTTAATTTGAAACGATATGCTTGAGAACGTTTTTAATATGTCCCGAAGAAGAATCGCCCGCTTTTGCATTTTCAAATATCTGAAATATTAGTTATTTTATTAATTTAAAAAAAAACTCGATTCTCTTAATGACAGCGTGTAACTGTGAAAGCGATAGCTGTATATTATAAATTTCATTTTCATTTATTCGCTCTGGCAAGACAAAGCGCGGCGTTTAGTTAGTCTCGAATTCGGGCGGAAAGTGGACGAGTTTTTACGTTTACATATAAAATAAATAGGTTTTGGCTTTCAAAGAATTTTAAATATGTTTATTAAATTCTCGAAAATACCTATTATATATTTTTTTAAGCTTCGTACTTTTTCCCGCATAGCAGGGTAGTCAGAGAGAATCTAGTGTCAAGATACTCCGTTTTCCACTAGTATCCGTGCATGTTGAGTGGCGGAACTCAACTCCGCGCTATGTCTTAGGTACCAGAGCAGAGAACTGAAAATTACTATCAACGCGATTGGTTGTGGGTTCGATATCCACTCGAGGGAATGATTATATTATTTTTTTTCTTATATTAATTATGAAGTTATTGTCATATCATCCGTGTTTTCGGTAGTAAAATAACCAATTATTTTATAGACAATGTTTGAAAATTTCACGAATTCTTTTCTGTATGTCTGTTTATCGGTTTGTTTGTGCACGCTAATCTAAGAAATGGCTCAACTAATTTAAATGTCATTTTGACTATTGTATTTTGGTAAAGTTCCCTTAAGATTAAGTGATTATCTCATTATAAATCGGTCCATAAACAAAAAAGCTACAACCGTTTAAATTATAAATTTAAACAAAGCGGGCGGTCGAAGAAACTTAATAGTTTAGGGTCGCTAGTAAATAAATAAATTACACGCATATGTATGTTCTCTTTAAACTCGCAATGTAATAGCTATATAAAAATAACAAATCATACTTTGAAAAACATATATATATTTAGAAAACGTATAAAAATTTGAACGCAGCGGGATTTGAACCAGCGCCTCATGAAAACCGTTTAAACACTCTAACCGCTAAGCCATGCGTTCTACATCCGGCTATGAAATTCTTATATGCTTATTTCATCTTATATTTGTTGTTAGCATATCTGTAGAGATTTTTACAAATTTCTGCTACCCAAAAATTATTCTATTGGCAAGAGAGAAAGCTATTTATGAATTTTTTTTTAGCGTTTGTTTTTAAAGTGTTGTTCACACACTTAAAATATTGAAAAAAAAAATATTTAGAAAGCCACCTAAGTGTGTGAATAACACTTTAAAAACAAATGTAAAAAAAATATTTAAAGACTTTAATATACCAAATATATAAATATTCAAACGATATACGCGTAGCAGGGTAGTCAGCTAGAACCTGGTGTAGAACCCGCGCCAGTTCTAATCCTGCTGCGTCCAAATTTTCATACGTGTTCTAAATGTATGTTTTTCAATTTCCTAAGTGTGTGAATAACACTTTAAAAAAACACTGTTAAAAATCATACTTAGGCTGTTGTCCTTGTAACCGTAGTATAAAGTCTGATAATATCGCCGGAGTGGTCTCCAGTGCGAAGGAGAGAAGATTCACTAAAGCTGGTGAGGAGAATGCCTTCACTTTACTCGGTTTTAGTACGCCTGTAGATAACAAAATCAAAAACATCATTCGTAAAAAAATTATAATAAAATGAGAGAGAAAACTTCATAAATGTGATAATGACAACATTTTAAAAGAATTTTGTATTGAACTGGATTTCAACCTGGACTCATTAAATAGCTGCTCTAAATCCCTGCTATAAATCCCAGTTATTACTTTTATATATTCTCATTTTTCCGCTCTGGTAAAACAAAGGGCGGCGTTGAGTACAGTCACTCAACACATAATATCCTGAGTTTTGGTGGGCATAGAAAACGGAGTGTCTTGACACTAGGTTATTTCTGACTATGCCGCTATGCGGGAAAAAGGTTAAAGAAATCCATGCACGGATACTAGTGGTTAGTATAATATTTAAACTACGCATGATATGGCCAAAAAGTTAGTTTAATTATAAAGTGGCTTCAAATTTAAATATACTATTAAAATAATTTGTTTGAAAATACACGCACATTTCGTATAGTCAGTTAAAATAAATTTGTCTGTATTGTCCGTCCAACAACAAGCTAACACTGGAGAGGAAAGCAGTTCTGAGAAGAGCCGCAGGGAAACTCAACTGTTACAACCTTATTTAAAGAAATATTTTATATAGTATATCCTTAAACAATTAACCTCAAACAATTCATTATTTATTTGGCTTAGATATCTAGGAATTTTTCCTTTTAAGCCTGCCCCAAGTGTGCAAACAATATTTTTGAACAGGATTAATATTAGCGTCAATAACTTACTTTTTCCATATTTAAGACTTTCGTCTAGATATACATCTGCTGCTTCCTTCCAGGTGATCGAGTTCGCTGTTCCAGATGAAGAATTGAACACTAAAATGTCATCAGTCCTAGAAGTTTATAGAAAAAAGACATTGTAGAGAGAAAATTGTGAATGTTTTCAATTAATCAATTTTTGTTATATCTTAACACCGTCAACGAACAGACAAATATGCAAATATGCGGATTTAAGACGCATGGCTTAGCAATCAGACCGCTAGGGTGGTTTCCGAGAGGCGCGGGTTCGAATTACGTTCAAATTTTTATATGTTTTCTAAAAATAATTGTCATATTCCTAAATGTGAGAATAACACATTAAAATGTTAAAAATATATTGATAATTTCTTACTTTTATTATTGTGGTGTACAATAAGGTATAAATAAATAAATTAACTTACTTATTTCCTCTAGCACCAGCGACAATGGCCAAATTAATGACGTAGTCAACAGGTATCATGTCACAGACTACGTGGTTACCACTGTACATAACCTTAGTGAAACCTCTAGCGATGTCGCTGAAGAGTGCAGTGGCTGCGACCCAAGAATCTACCCACCCAGGTATAGGTTCCTTGTAAATTGGTGTTACTGAGGACATACAAGTATTTTTTGAGATATGCTAAAGTTATATGAATTAATAATGAATACATTTTTTTTTTGTTAGCATTTCTGTAGGTATACAAATTTCTTATACCCAAACATTATTTCCAAGAAGAGATTATTATGAGATGCTAACAAACAAAAATAAGTTGTAATAAGCGTATAAGAATTTCGACGTAGCCGGATGTAGAGCGCATGGTTTAACAGTTAAAGCGCTTGGACGGTAAAAAGAGACACGGGTTCGAATCCCACTGCGTTCAAATTTTTATACGTTTTTAAAAATATTGTACAATCGTTTTATAAGAGTCTTGACGTAGCTGGATAGAACGTATAACTTAGTTATATAGAGTGCTATGACGTATACAAGAAGGTGCGAGTTCGAATCCCGTTTTAAAGGTTAACATTTTTATTTATTTATACTTCACTGTGCACTATACTTAATATATAATAAATAATAGTAAAACATCAGAAAAACAATTACAAATATTTTAGGCAGTAAAGGATATTTACCAATTGATGGTCTCAAAACGATGGTAGACATTGGCTTATGCCCCTCTGCTAAATAACTTTCGCCCAAACATTTTGAAAGTGCATATGTGTTGGGACTGCCATCTGTAATAAGGAAACTAAATTAAAAATCTAATTTAAAGGAAGCAGCTTCACTATTTTTCCCGCATAGACAAATTCAAGGTGAAAGAGAAAGTAGTGTCAAGACTGTCACTCCGTTCTCCTCTCTCTGTCAGAATTCGAGATATTGCGTATTAAGTGATTTCTCACTTGAATTTTGCCACTTTATCTTTGGTGAGGTAGTCAGGAAGAACGGAGCGCCAAACGCTACTGTCCCAGCATATTTCTCTGACCTCGTCCACTACTATTAACCTCTTCATACATCCTTATCCTGACTCCGAAGGGTGCTGCTTTTGACATGACATTCCTGCAGTATCATCGATACTGTGTTCACGAAGGTGAACCCAGGTATACCTGTCCATACGATATGGGTACCTTTAAAAGGCGAGTGTATTTCCACCTTAAAGACCAGCAACGCACCTGCAGCTCCTCTGGTGTTACACGGGGGAGCGTCGGCCTTGTCTTTACTATATAGAACAAACTGTATTACAAATAGCATATTACCAAGAAATTTCACCACTTTTTTCGGATTATCTCCATATGCGTCTATGAATTTGTGGACCTCCTCCTCTTCAAAATATCGAGGGTACATAGTCTCATTTATAAGTAATTTGTCCCCTTGGCAGAAAGCAGTGGAAATGTGAATAAATGTCTAGAAAAAAACGAGAAGGCCTTTTTGATCAAATTTTACAGGTCAGGCAATTATCTTGTAAAGAGAAAAAATTGGAGAGATGATTTAGAAATTTAAAACAGGTTATTAATTTTATATAAAAAAAAAATAATAAAGTTTTAAGTAACGCATTAGAATTGTATTAAATTATTAAAATATTACTATACTACATAAACTACTATGTTTTCTTTCAGCGTTTTTTCACGCATTTTTTGACTACACGTCAGAGAGAACCTAGTGTCAAGACACATCGTTCTCCATGCACCACCAGAAATCGAGACATTGAATATTCTTTGTAACAGTTTTTAAAGTGTTATTCACACACTTAGGAAATCGAAAAACATATATTTAGAAAACGTATAAAACCTAGAACGCAATCAACGCGTGATTTGAACCCCCGCCTCTTGCATACCGTGCAAGCGCTCTGACCGCTAACCCATGCGTTCTACATCCGGCTACGTCGAAATTTTTATACGCTTTTACAACTTATATTTGTTGTTAGCATCTCTCTAGAGAGATTTAATCATGTATATTCTAAACATATACATTGAGTGTTGAGTGGCGGAGCTCAGCGCTGCACTTTATCTTAGGTACCAGAGCAAAGAAATGAATATAATTTAAATATAACCATTCCTCATACTGGAAATCGTCAACCAATCGCGTATACAGCCACAATAGCCTTTACGCATGGAACGCTACTATGTGTTCGTTATACACGTTGCTATGGCAACGCAAATTTTACACGTCAAGCTACTAACTTCAAGTGTGAATGACACTCAAAAAGTGGCCGCCTCCATTATCCGAGCTTCTCCTTCTACCTAAAAACAATTGATCCTTCAAGCCGGATAAATCATATATATGTTTGACATGAGACCCACTCGCGGCTTTACCTGTGTAAACTACAAGACTATAAATACTATTTAGTTTTTTCGTCCACTCGCTTTCTTATATAAACCATAAACTTTGCTTAAATTTATAAGTCAGTTGAACAATATGTATATAGTGAATTGATTAATATTCAGCCAACTCAATAAGACAGGTATTTTATAGCCATTTTGAGGAAGAAAATTTTAATTGTTGTAAGTCTTATTATTGAACCTTTTAAAATAAAATAAACACTTTTATTTACTTTTAGTTACGGAAGCTTACCAAAATACAATAGTCAAAACCGCATTTAAATGAGTAAAGCCGTTTCTGAGATTAGTGTGCACAAACAGACACACCGACAAACTACTACTATTTGGGTTCTATCTATTACATTGATAAATGCCCATAATAATATTTTTCCTCACATATATTCAACAGACAACGACCACTTAGATTTCTATTATATTTATATATAGATATAGATTAAGAATTTTCAAACTTACCTCAAGATTTTTGATCCTTTTACTCAATTTTACAAGCCTCTTCGTACCTTCGTAGTTTATATTCATAATATTGGAGAAAGGCTCAATGAATTTGACTGTTGCAGCCGAATGAAATACCATGGAGACCTGAAATTGATTGAAACAATTTATTAGTGTCTTGAAACTAACACACTCCGTTCTACACATCATCCAAACACTTTTTTTTTTATTTTATATATTCTATATTGCACACAATTTAAAACAAAAAAATGTTCATAAAGCGGGCGCTAAAAAGGCTTTTCCAACCAACCTTGTCATGTGTGATATAAAAGTGTAGGTTCGCTAAGACCAAAGGTTTAATTTTTAAAATTATAAATTCACATTTACACCCGTACATGCCTGATATATATACATATAGCGATGAATATAATACGATTATAAGTTTTTGAAAAACAACTTCTTCACCCGACGCTAATAAGCCTCACGTACCTCAAATCTTATTAAACCTATTTCGTTTTTAAAGCCTATTTAATGTTTATTGTCATTATTAGGTCGTAAAACTGTTGGAATATTTATTGTTAGTGATTTAAAAATGCTAATTTTATAAATTTACTTTTATTACTTTTCAGATAAGCTCTTCAGAGGCCTTCGTGTCGTAGTGGGATAGCGTCTTCTCAGCGATTGGCTGTGGGTTCGATTCACACTTGAGGGAAATATTTAATTTGTTTTTGATTCCCCGATCTGGTACATAACACGCGCGGCGTTGAGTTCCGCCACTCAACACACAAAATCTCGATTTCGGGCGGAAAGTGGAGAATGGAGTCGCTTGTCACAATGTTTTGTGTGACTACCGTGCTATGCGGGAATAAGCGTGAAGTTGTAGATTCTTTATTGCACTTAAAAAATAGACAATACAATTCACATTACGAGCAACGGTGGATTTATCTCTAAAAGAGATTTCTTCCAGCCAACCTGTTGGAGTGGGTGAAGGCAATACAGCGGGATAGCAGTAGTGTGCAATATATAAACACAATTAAATTTTAAGTGAAACATATTACTAATATAATATATATAGGTATATATATATATATATATATATATATTTATATATATATATATACATAAAAAAAAAAAAAAAAAAAAAAAAAAAAAAAAAAAAAAAAAAAAAAAAAAAAAAAAAAAAAAAAAAAAAAAAAAAAAAAAAAAAAAAAAAAAAAAAAAAATATATATATATATACAATAATAAATATAAAATAAGAGTAATATGTCCATTTTATCGATAAGTGCTGTCTGATTTCGAAATTAAATGTTTCTTTTTAATGAAGACTTAAAAGACAGAATTGAATGGCTTTTCTGGATATGAAATCACGTACAGACTGTTAACTACATATTTTCGCGGTTTTTCATTATATTCAGTGTAGACAAAGTTATCCCAGTGTTCCAACACTCCGTTATCCGCTTTGTTATATTTTAGAGAACAGTGACGGGTGACGGATCTCCACACTACGATTTATCGTATCAAAAAAATCTAGCAGATTTCCATAAAATAAAGAAGCAACAAATACACGAACATATTAATAAATAAAAATGATTATATATGTTTGTAGGTATGCATGTCTGTATGCGTCTATATATGTTTATGTGATAGTGCTAGTGTAAGATGTAATTGTAGCTTTAATGTATTAATAAATAAGGTTTAATGTCAAAAGATTAATAATATAAGCGAACCCACAGATTGCACTAGCAAAGTTACAACTGTCTGGCTAGCACACAGTACAGTGGTGCTATCAACAAACAATAAGTTGCAATAAGCGTATGTATGATGTAGAACGCCTGGCTTAGCGGTCAGAGTGCTTGGACGATTTCCAAGCGGCGCTGGTTCCAACCCTTTGCATTCAAGTTTTTATACGTTTTCTAAATATGCTTTATAATTTCCTAAGTGTGTGATTAACACTTTAAAATGTATAAAACTGTCTGGCTTTTAATAAATACTTTTTGATGCATCTTCATACTTCCCGCATCGAATGGCGGAACTTTACGCCACCAGTTAACCAGGTACGGAAATTAATGAATATTATTATTTCCACAAATGGCATCAAACCCACTATAATCATGAGTTCTGTACACTTAACCAAAAAAAATATATAAGCCTCTATGTGTATGTAAGATTTACATATAAAATAACTGTAGGTCATCAAATATATTTACATATGTTTTAAAAATTGCGTGTGTATTTTATGTTATGTATTTGTTACTATAGGCCATTGTGGCGTAGTGTGACAGCGACTGGAAACGCATTATTGGTTGTAGGTTCGATACACACTTGGGAGAATGATTATATTTAAATTATTTTCATTTTCAAAGCGCTTGTTGTTTTCTGCTTAATAGGCAAATAGAACGGAGTGTCTTGACACTAAGTTCCGTATATCCACCCACCTATGCGGAAAAAAGTGTGTGAATAACACTTGAAGTTATTATATTACACTTACATTAAAAAACATGTTTGGAAAACGTATTAAAATTTGAACGCAGCGGGATTTGAAGCCGCGCCTCTTGGAAACCGTCGAAGCGCTCTGACCACTATGTCATGCGTTCATATTATTATACATTTCCTAAAAATGTTTTTCAATTTCCTAAGTGTGTGAGTAACACTTGAAAATGTTAAAAATACACTTACATTTTCAATGATCTTGCCTTCATCTTCAGGGCTTATGCCCAAACCTTTCTTAGTCACGTCTCCTCCCACAGCCACTAACTTGTGTAAAACATTCGATTTAGTTTCTTTTAACTCTTTAAATATCTGCAAGAAAATAGCTTTCTTGAAAAAAAAATAATCTAATCCATGAAGCATTTCATTATATCGTCATCATATGAATAATGACTAACGTATATATGTTATTATATATATATATATATTTGTACCATTACTATTTGTATCGAACTTCACCCGCGTGAACAGCTGTGTCGTATTTTCGGTGACCTTTTCTTAAACCAATTAAATTCTTAGAAAAACTAATAAATGGGAAAAAAGTAGCCCATGTTCATACCAAGATCCTCAAGTATCTCCATATAAAATTTCATCACAATCGGTATAGCGGCTTTACCGTGATGACGTAACAGACGGACAGACAGTTACTTTCGCATTTACAATATTAGTATAGTATGGATGAATTAAAATTCATTCACTCTTTGAAATTAAATTTAAAAAGCTGGAGAAATTTAAAGATGAATTTCATATGTATAAGAACAGCTCAGTAACTTATGTTGACTGTAATCCAAAATTTAACAGAAAATGGAAGCATGAAATCTTAAAAATAATTAAATAAATCGAACCCATGACCACTATAATACTTACAGGAATATTCAGCATTTGCTGTAATCTTTTGTTACTATCTAGGCCTTCTTTTTCTCTTATCAGAACGTAGATTTTCTCAACATCAGTACTGCGCAGCAGTTTCTCTAATAATACCTGTAATATATATATTGGTCTTTTACTCCATACATACAGCGGGGTGGAGAGAGAAAACTTAGAATCAAGACACTCCGTTTTCCATTATATTATATATAATAAAATTGTAACTGATCGCTGTCTGTACATGAAAGATATATGAGAAAAAATATTATTGGGGGCATTTATCAATGTAGTAGAACCCAAAACAATGATTTTTAATTTTATTTTCTGTTTGTCAGTGTGTCTGTTTGTCTGTTTGTTTATGCAAGCTAATCTCAGAAACGGCTGAACCGATTTAAATGCAATTTTGACTATTGTTTTGTGGTTAACGTCCATTAACAATAAGTGTATATTTCATTTTAGATAGTTTGTTCCATAGCCATTTAATTTTGAAATTTAAGTTAAGTTTATGATTGAAGTGAGTACGGGGGTGGGTGAAAAAACAAAATAGTTTAGTCATGTTTACCGAAGCGAAGCCACGAGCGGGTCGCTAGTATAAGTATAATATATTTATTTCAGTAATAATGTATGAAAAATGTTAAAAAAATATGGAAAAATAATAGTGGTACCTTAATATTCCTTAAAGTTAAGCGAAATCAAGAAATTAAACTTAATTAATGTATAAAATAAATGTCAGGCGTTGTTGCTACAATTTATAAAAAATTATAAAAATTATTGAAGCCGCATTGTGATCCGGCTTCTATATTGTAGCTTCAAGGTAGTCAAATAGAACCTGGTGTGACCACTTTTGGCTCTCGACTTTCCAGCAGTATTCCAGACACTGCGTGTTGACTGGCGGAACTCAAAGCCGCGCTTTATCCTGCACCAGAGCGAAGAAATGAAACCAATAAACAATTTTAACATAATCAGTCCTCCAAATGGGAATCGAATTGAAAACCAATCACAGTTGCAGTCAGATGATGTACTGCGCCGCAATGGCCTATTGTAATATATTAAAAAAAAAATAATACTTTGCCCAAAAATCCTGTACCGCCAGTAACAAATACAGACTTTCCTGAATAACACTCCGCAATGCTTTTGTACTTCGGTTGGTTCTCTCTGAAAGAAATGAAGTAGAAATATTAGATAAATGGCCGGAAAGCGGAAAACGGAGAGCATTGACACTGAGTTCTCTCTACCTAATCCGCCATGTACGGACATGTTCGTAAACTACACGACTAAACTATTTCGTTTTTGGCCACGTTCTCACTTAAATCACAAATTTTGCTTAAATTTATAATTTAAATGGTTGTAACTTTGTTGTTTATGTACCGATTCAAACGAAATAAACAGTATGCTCTTTTAGGAACAGGAGCTTTTAAGAAATTGATATTCGTATGGTCGAATATGGTTTATAACATTTTCAAGTGTTATTTACTTAGGAAATTGAAAAACATATTTTTTGAAAACGTATAAGAATTTGAACGCCGCGGAATTTGAACCCTTGCCTCTTTGGGAATATGGTTGTCTGTTCGATTTCCACTTGGGAAAACAATTTCCTCTGTTTATCTTTTTTTTACTGTGCTTGTAACAAAAAGACAAAACGTGCCGTTAAACTACCCTGCTATGGTAAGACTGAAGATATTTTTTTTTATAATATTAAATGTTATTCTATAACTCTTAAAAGTCATATCAGTCCCGTTTTTGAACTTTTTTCAACCATTTAGAACCCAATCCCGTTTAAAAATTAAACTTACTCAAAATTTATCGATTTTGTATGGTTCATACATCTCAATGTATGGAAGGGTGTTTTTCTATATATTTCAGACACTCCAGCCTTAAACATCGTGACCTATCTACGCGGAGTTAGAAATTACACTGAAAATTGTTATAATAATTTACAACTTATATACTTAAGTTTTTAGAGGTCAAAGTGGCGCAATGGCACAGCATCTGTTTGTAGACGCGATTGGCTGTGGGTTCGAGTCCCACTCTGTGAATAATTAAATTATTTTCATTTCTCTGGTATACGGCGTTAAGTTTCGGTCAACGTACAATGTCTAGTTACTAGTAGTAGTAGTCACTAGTGGAAAAAACATGCCTATTTTTGTATGACGTCATTAAGCGCAGTGGACAGTCTGTACGCGCGGTGGTTGTGAATTCGATACATGCTTCGGGAAATGATTATTGGAGACATATATGTCGAAATATTAAATTTAAAGTTTCAAAATGTTTAATGTTCAATGTCAAAAATGTTAAAAAAAGTTTCAAAATGTCGAAATATCAAATTTAAAGTTTCAAAAGCGGTTTTAAACGCCGTAAACTGTTAAATATTGTTATAATAGGCATTAGTATTATGTATTTTAAGTATTTTTTTTTAGTTGAAAACTTATTAACGTTATGGTTACATTTTAATTACAAAGTAAAGGTTAAAACAATTAAAATCTATTTTTTAAATGCATTAATTGTCAATCATAATGAGTTTTATTATAATTATTTTTTTAAATTGAATCGATGTAAGGTTACAAATTAAAACGATTAAGTATAGTAATAAAATATAAATTAGTTTATATAGAGATAAAATACACCTTTTGCTTGACTTTTTTCCAGCTTCACGCTTTTTCCCACATAGCTGGGTAGTCAGAGAGAACCTAGTGTCCAGACACTCCGTTCTCTATTGATTTGCGTGTTGAGTGTCGGAACTCAACGCCGCGGGTTGTTGTAATAAGTGTGTATCGAACCCACAAGCTGCTTTAAGTCAGATGCTATCCCATTTAAGCAGACCCACCGTTGTACGCACGCTTATATTTATTATATAAATTGTTAGCGTATTTTCGTTCGTATGTTGTTATAATCGTATAAGAATTTTGACGCACCCGTTTCCAAGAGGCGTGGGTTCGAATCCCGCTCTCTTAAATTTTTTGTACGATTTCTGAAAACGTTTTTTTCCATTTCCTAAGTGTATGAATAAAACTTTTAAATGTTAAAAATATTTCATAAATAGCATTCTCTCTCGCCAAACGATTGTTCGTAGGAATAATCTTTGTGTAACAGAAATTTGTAAAAATCTCTCTAAAGAGATGCTAGGAACAAAAATAAGTTGTAATAAACGTATAAAAATTTCGACGTTGGGTGTAGACATCACACATCTCTTAGCGGTCAGAGCGCGTGGACGGTAAACTAGAGTCGCGGGTTCGAATGCTGCTGCGTTCAAATTTATATACATGTTCCAAATAATGTTTTAGAATTTCCTAAGTGTGTAAATAAAAATAAAAATCAAAATACAAAAAAATAACTAATTTTAAAAATGTCTTACATCCCGAGTGCCTTTATGGTCATAAATAAATTCTTACTGACATTTCCCATTACGACTCCGCTCATATACGATATAAAAAAATCACATAATTTCGGAATTACCCGAAACTTTTATATCCGAATCGGTAACCATTACGGATAGTTTCTTATTTCGTTTACGATTTACGGTTATAGAGCTCCATGCCTGATGATTAGCCTCTCAAATGTACAACAATAATAGTTAGTTTGAGGCCATCGTGGTGCAGTGTGACAGTAACTGACTGTAAGCGCAATTGATTGTGGGTTCGATGCCCAGTCGGAGAAAAATATTTAAATTATTTAATTTATTCGCTCTGGTACCTAAGACAAACCGGTGCTTTCGTGGCGGTGAGTTTCGCTATTCAACAAACTATAAAGCTTAAAAAATATATATTATTATTGAGACGGTAATTTCACCCGCAGACATACCTTTTTTTAAATACAATCTTGTTTTTACACTTTCAATACTTAAAAGATAGACTTGGATGCCTCATACAGAGCTAAGTGTATATATTCACTAAGGAAGTCGAGTTGTTGCAATCAGCTGCCTTTATTACCTTATTTAATATAGACAAATAATAATAATAAAAAAATACTAACTTAATTTAAGCATTCGTGTAATGGTACTTTCAATTTTTCAAATAAAGTTTAATATTTTTACAACCACTTAAATGGTTAAATTTTATTAGTAAATCGATTTGCAAATAAATAATGTATACAAATCTTAATGTAGTTGTGTTTTTTTTGTTCAACTCTCCGTCTGCATATGTGTTTCAAACTCTCCCGGATTATGAACAAACCGGAGACAAAATACACTTTGTTCTCTATAGCTAGTCAGATAGAATACGAAATATAAAAAAAACATATTACTAAACTACTTATAAATGCTAAAGCATCAGTTTAAATATAAAAGTCTAACCTAACCTAACCTATTTAGACCGCTTAAAACTTTTTTAAACGTAATAAATAAGATCACAGTATAAGACTTTTTAGGTTATATAAACTTTTTTTATTGAAATTCTCTAGAGGTTAAAAGTATTTCAAGCTTAAAGCAACATCATTTATTTTATATATTTATTTATACTTTATTACTACACACTACAGTAAATATTAAAAATAAAATAACAGAAAAAAAAACAAATATGCGCAAAAAAGGCGGTGTTATTGCTAAACAGCGATCGATCTCTTCCATACAACATAAAAAATATATATAAAATATACTAGCTTAAACTCGCTTGGCCAATTGTAATAAACAGTGTTATTATTCAGTCAAAAAATATTTAAACGACAAAAATGTGTATATTTGAGTTAATACCATTAAATGACAATAATAAAAAAAAATGTGAAATAACGTTTGTGTGTTAAAGGATTTTTAACGATTTTATAAATGATAACACGCATTGGGAATGAAATGCTCGCTCCAGTATGTTTCATAGGTATTATTGTTATTATATTGAAAAAAAAGAAAAGATCAAAAATAGAAGTACCGGTTTTTCGCAGGTCAGAAGCAAGGCTCTTAGTATCAGTTAACTGAGTAACTTATTCCTAAAAGGAAGGCAACATTGGTATCTGCGTCTATATTTATTAACTTATTCAAATTCAAATTCAAAATATTCTTTATTCAAATAAGCAAGCACTTTTGAAACGTTGGAGGGCCATACACCTATCACCGGCTCAGAAGGCAGTTCTGTTGAGAATAGCCGGCGAAATAGCGGCTATAGAAAAATGGCGGCTTAAATATCTAAAGTGTAATAAGTTTTACTTATTGATATGATTTTTAAAGCGGCTTTAAATTTCTGGAGTTGCAGATGTAATAGGTTGTGGAATCTTATTATATATGCATATACTCAGACCCATACAAGACTTATTTACTATTTGGAGGCGATAACTAGGTGTTACTAGCTTATCTTTATTTGTCGTCCCTATCGTATATTTGTCACTGTTTTTAGCATAACACTGGATATATTGTCGGACAAACAAAATATTATAATATATATATATATATGTATTATAATATTTATATATATACTGCGAATTATAATATTTATATATATGCTGCTATATATATATATATATATATATATATTGCGAAGTACCTGTAAGTGTACCTACGTGCTTAAAAACTTGTTGCAAAGAATCACGAGCTCGAAGATTCTAAATTGAACTCACGGCTCTTTTTTCAAGAATAAATATTGAATTTATGTCTGCGGCACTGCCTTATAATAGCATTCCATAAGATAAAATGCTATGAAAATAGCTAAAATAAGCTAAACGGCCAGTATCAATGTCAGTTATTTGCCTTACTTTTTTAATTACGACCGCGGCAAAGCTAAGTTTGTCTGCTAGTGCTTCAAGGTCAGCATTCCACTGGAGCTTATGATCAATTCTTATACCTAAGAAAACTGTGGTGTCTGTCATATGGAGAGTTTCTCTTTTAATTGTTAGAATCAGATTCCGCCTTCTTACATTAGGTATAGTAAATTCAATACATTTAGTTTTTTTGGCATTGAGAATAAGTTTATTAACGTCAAACCAAAGAATTATTCTAATCACTTCATCATAGTTTTTTTTTATAGATAGATCAGATAGAGATACTCTCATGTTACCGATTTTTAACATAAATTATATTAATTAGTATTAAAAACCATAAATATGATATATTTTTATAAACTTCAATGCTATTAAAAATAAATCAGTTGAAGACGCGGACAGAGTACTCTCTTCCCTCACCCTCACCCCCGGTGGTTGCTGTAAAGACCAACAGGGTCAACAGCATGCAATCATTATAGAAAAAAAAAAAACTTTTGGTAACTAGATGTTGTGCAGTGAATTGCTGTAAACAAGTGATAATTACATTATATAGACGTGTACAGATTTATTATTCATATTTCTGAGGAATTTAGTTAGTCACACTGGGTGGATACTTTACTGTACAAGTTGTAAAACACTCATCGTTGTTTACTGGGTCAGTCCGATATATGCACGAAATGTCGCAACATGCAATGATATGTCCGTTATTATAGTCGTCCTGACTCATTGATTTTTTTTATTATTTTTACATGCGATCCAAGACGGAAAGAAATAAAGACACATGTGTATGTTCTGCCACTTACACGCAATGTCTCAATTTTAGACGGAAAGTGGAGTACGGAGTGCCTTGACACTACATTATTACCCTGCTATGCGGGAAAATGCTTGAAGCTGTATATAGATTATTAAATAGGCAATTAGAGTTTAGCCGATTCCAAATTACGCTTACAAAGAAAGAATCAAAAATATCGTTTTACGTAATAAATGTGTGGTATTAACAAATATTTGTCCTAGATAGAAATTGAAGCTACGACCTTCGGCCTACAATTAGTAGTCACAATCATTTGACCAGAAATACTTTGTATATTTTCCTTTGCGTCACCGATATCTATTATCGGTTATCTATTCAATATTTTATTTAAAGATATTATTATTTATTAGAACAATTTATATGTCGACATTGTTTTAAGGCCCTCGTGGCGTGGTGGCAGTGTCTGTTTGTAAACGAAATGGTTGTAGGTTCGATTTTCATTTAGGGGAATGATTTAATTTAATTTTGTTTTCATTTCTCCACCCCGGTGGAAGGGCAAAGCGTGGGGTTGAGTTCCGCCACTCAACATACAATGTCTTAGACTCGGGCGGAAAGTGGAGCACTCTGCCTACCCAGCTATGCGGCTATATTATACATATTTTTACCCAGGTACGCACACAGGGAGGTAATGTGTGTTATCAGTTTATATATATATATAGATTCCAGACTCTAGAAACTCAAAGACGCTATAAAGACAATATTAATAAGTAAAGCTTATTTTACTCCGTAGATGAATATTTAAAAGATAAAAATGTGTGGAAGTAATATGAATAGAATTTGGTACAGGTTAGCTACCACTGTTGTAAATGATAAAATTGTAACTTTTGTATTTGAAAAGAGTGAGTTTGAATTTCTCTGTGGCTCTTCTCAGCATAACTGCCTATGAGCCGGTATCTTTATGTTCCTTCGACGATTCAAACGTGCTTGCAAAGGTCTATTTGAATAGAGGATATTTTGAATTTGAATATAATTCGAACCGAATGAAATAAAATAAACACTTGATGTTAAGGGAATTTTACTAAAATACAATAATCAAACTGCATTTAAATCGGTTAAGCCGTATTTGGGATTAGCAATTTCTATTAGACAAACAGAAAAGAAACTTAAAAATCATTGTTGAGTTCTATTCTATAGATAAATGTCTCCATTAATAATATTTCTTATATATCTTCCATGTACAGACAGCGATCAGTTACATTTTTATTATATGTTTAGATATTGATATGAAAACTAAATGTAGATGTGAGGTAGACCTGGTGTGAAAAGGGCATGCCTAAGGGCATGACTATGGTGGACTACGACAAGAGGGGTATTTTGAAATGAAACTATTTTAACCGGATTAATCGCGTATAATTTTGGTATTCCAAAATACATTTTAGAACTCGACGTTTCGAACACTTTACAGTAGTCCGTGGTCACAGGTAGACCGATATAATAATTGTATCAAATGACAGACAAATGCCACCTCAGTTCCACCATTCCACCGAGTCACCGAAGGGGATGTGAACCCACAACACATCGCCATTACGACTATAAATAAGCTGTCCCACTGCGCCATGATGGCCTGAGTTCTTAATACAATAAATTATTTATACAATGACATCTATTAGACTTTTATTACAACAATTATAAAACTTATTATTATAATTATGTTCATGTACATATCCTAGTTCAGGTAACTCATTATAGATGGCGCTCTTTTTAAATATACTATTATTATGCCTTCAGAATGAAAGTGAAGTAACAAAAAAATATATATAGTTAAACTAACCACGGACCAAGTGTTTGTAGAATAAATTAATAAATAGAAAAAAGAACATAAAATTTGAGGGAATTCCCCGTTAAATTTATGTTCAAGCTTTTTATTGTGACTTGGTAAAAGCAAAAGTTACAGAAACTTTCAGTTACTTCTTTTTTATTCCAAAAGTGCGTTTTTTTTAAGAATCGAACTAACAACCATAACATTATTTATATACCTTGTCAATAATATCGATTTTTATGTAAAATGTTTTATAGAAATTAGAAATAGTGTTGGAAGCAAAATTGACCCCTGAGGTAAATAAAAAAATTAATTATTTGTCTGGCACTTCGCATATATTTTTTTAAGCGTTACCGCACTTTAGCGCGGCAGCAGTCAAAACACTCAGCTTTGTACTCCGCCCGGAATCGCGATATGGCGTACGGAGTGATGGAATTCCACGAACATAATAATTCCTCCGAGTAGCTATAGAACCCACAACCATCGCGTTTACAGTATTTCGCTGCCACACTGCGACACGAACGCTTCTAATAGCAATATGAATAGTTTAATATAAATCCTATTTTTTTTAATCTAGCTTAAACTACTCCTTATTACACCAGCTATCTGCCAGTGAAAGTCCATCCAAAATCAGTCCAACCGTTCAAGAGATTAGCCGGAACAAGCGTCTGCCTGTCATATTTTTACACACTTTTTGTCTTTGTGTAAAAATTGTGTAAAAATATAATTAGTTTTACTAAATATAAATCTATTAGCAATATTTTTAAATATAAATCTATTTTTTTATCTAGCCCAAGCTAGTCCTTATTACTTCAGCTATCTGCCAGTGAAAGTCCCTTCAAAATCGGTCCAGTCGTTCAAGAGATTAGCCGGAACAAGCAGACAGACACAAAAATTGTGTAAAATATAATTTTTTGTCGTTTAGCAAAAAGCGGTTATTTTAATATTACAAACCAATTTTATTTATATGTTTAGATACATATGGTACCAATATACAAAATTATACAAAGCCAAACTAGATAGATTAAGTAAATAAGTTTCGAATCCGCCACAACTTATATACTCATATAATATGAAAATACTCGTTTGTATAAAAAAAATCCTTTGTGGTCAATAGACTCACGACGTCGTAATAACAACGCTTTTTCCTGTTTTGAATTATACGCTAAAGCTTTTACACATATAGCGTTTAAAAATACCTAGAAAGTTGCATTGACCTGTAAAACACGCGGCAGTATGTATGTCTTTATACTAAAGTATATTTCAAACACATGGTGATGTGTGTTATAATATTTTTTTTATAATTTATCATTTATTAAAAAAAAATATGTACACTGGCGCTCATGGGGATTGCCGATAGAAGCTAACACTTTTAATTTAGTATTTTTGTATTAAAATTTGATATTTCCATAATGTTTCGATTAAACTTATCAATATTAATCTGGTCTTCACATGGATTAATGACATTCCAAACCACAATTATATAATCATTTATAATAATAAAAAGCCTTTATTTTTGCATACTTTTTCTTACAATAGTTATTAGTACAGTTAGTAAATATAAGGAGTACAAATAAATTTAGAATGGATATTTAATGAATTAATTGTTAGTTATTGTAATTAATATTAATTAGCTAGCATATCTCAATATATGGATCCCATTTTCTTGGGTATAGGCCTCCTCCATTTCGCTCCATAACTCTGTTTTTTTCCCAAAACCATCCACTTTTGTCCAGCTACTTTTTAACACTGACAGCTCACCAACTAATTGGTCTACCAACGTGTCACTTTCCCCTTTGGATGGGAGGGCCCATCTCGCTGTTTAAATTGTCCATACATATATACTAATATTAATGTCAGTACAACGTGAGACATGCCCCGCCCACCGCCATTTTAATGTCATGATTATATGGTTTATATATTTTTCAAATTTATTATAAAATCTAACACTATTTGTACAATTTACAGTAAATACACATTACACTTTTTACTATCCATTCAATTTTATCGAACCCATAAGGATTTTCTACTCCATATCTCCATTATGCTCTGACCATAATGTGCTCGATGCGGTTAAAGATGCTTTCACTTCAAAAAGTGGCTCTTTACACTTCTGCTCGGTATAAACTTTACTCCCTCATCACTTCTCTTGATGGTGTGTGACGTAGACGAACCCAAATCCCGTACCATCGATCCAAATCGTAACTTCGACTCAACCGCAACTTGCAACCTGCATACATTTATTATAACCTTTTTTTTGCAGCTACACGCTTTTCCCGGTAGTCAGAGAGCATAAGGTCACGACACTCTTTTCTCCAGCCGAGAAAAGAAAATAGTTTAAATTGCCCCGATTGTAAATCGAGCCAACAACCATCGCTTATACTCGTATAAACAAACAATGTCACACTGCGCCACGATGCAATGGCTCTAAGAATATTAAAATTAGAAAACATTTTAAAGCTGCGTTTCAAAGCTTCGTGAAAAAGCGGCCTTATTTCAAGAAAAACAATAATTGCCCACTCGTCGCAAAACCGGTCGACAATAAATGTTAAATCTTTTGAGTGAATAGACGTTTTTACATTTTCATAGTAAATCTATACTAATAAAATACCATATTACGGTATTTTTATTTTATATATAGTGGTATAAAAATATTCAATATAATATACATTCTGCTATAAAAGGTAAGAAAGAAACTTGTTTTCTTTAACATTTTTTTAAAGTGTTATTCGTACACTTAGGTAATTAAAAAGGATATAAGATTTGTTCGATTTGAACTTCAACATAATTCATTAAAACTTAATTTTTTTTAATTTTTAATCTTGAATTTCATATTCGTCTATTTCAACTTCAAATTTCATCCTTTTAATAATAAAAAGCAGCTTCACCCTCTTCCCGAATAGCAGGGATAATCAAAGATCTAATGTCTACAATACATTGCATGTAAAATGGCGGACCCCAACGCCGCGCTTTGTCTTAGGTGCAAGAGCAGAGGCATGAAAATATTTTTTCAAATATGATAATTTCCCCGAGTGGGAATTGAACCCAACTACCAATCGAGTTTATAATAAAACAATACCCATTACGACATGCCTTTTGATGTGTAAAATCAGTTGCATAAAGCAATAAATGGTGCCAAGAAAATACTACCTTTGGGGAATCCCCAGAGTCAATTTTAGAATATTATTAGATTATTACTGTACGTTTTTTTTACAAATTAACTAAATTAAGAAAGCTTTGTGTATTATATAATGATGATTGATGTTAAACTAAAAGGGGAACGAGTTTGATTCACAGTTGCGGGAGCGTTTGTATTTAAAAAAAATGATTTTCTCATAAACAAACCGCGCCAGACATTCTACCCAAGCATTTTTGTTTTTATTTTGTTTTATTTTTGTTTTATTTTTATTTTTATTTTATTTTTGCTCAGATTTTAAGTTCTCCCTAACTAGCTGCTTTGCGGAAAACTGACAAATAAAATGGTTTCTATATAAAAAGTGGTTATAAAAACATTAAATGTTCCACATCTACATTATTAGTATTTATTAATTTATATGTATTTGTTTGTTTGTTTGTGTGTGTTTATGAAGTGAGTTCTGTATTTTTGTTCACAACTCATTGACTCATTGACCGGTTGACTGGAAGAGATCTCTTCAAGAGATAAGTCTTTTTAAAAATACCTTTTTATTTAATCAATAAATATATATATTTATTCAACAATATCCGCTTATGAAATGTGAAGGTCGTAGTAGTAGTGTTCGTATATTAGACATTCCCGTACATTTGTATTAATTTGTTTTAATACGCTTCAGTTAACTTCACTTCATATATTTTTCAATGTAAAAATGTCTTGTAACGACATTACGACCCACTTATTGACCTACGATTTGCTTGAAAATGTGCACATGCGTCCGGATCCGATGATAATACAAAATAATCATTCATACTTCGATATGTGTTCCTTAAAATTTTAATAAAATTTCTAATATATTTTTTAAAGTGTTATTCACACACTTAAGTTATTGAAAAACATATATTTAGAAAACGTATAAAAATTCGAACGCAGTGGGATTTGAACTCGCGCCTCTTGAAAACAGTTCAAGCGCTCTGACCGCTAAGCTATGCGTTCTACATCCAACTGCATTGAAATTCTTATACGCTTATTACTACAACTTATATTGGTTGTTAGCATCTCTGTAGAGAGATTTTTACAAATTTCTGCTACCTCTTAATTTATACTATGAACAATCGTTTGGTATGAGAGAATTCTATTTAACATTTTTTTAAGTGTTATTAACACACTGCAAATCTCGCTGCGTCCCAATTTGTAAACGTTTTCTAAATATATGTTTTTTTTAATAAAATTGTTTATTATACTAAATATAATTATTAAAAGGCAACCGTGACGTGGGTTCGATACTCAAGGGAATGATTAACTTAAATTATTTTCATTTCTCCGCTCTAGTGACAAGATGAATGTCGTTAAGCTTTGCCACTCAAAACGCAATGTCTCAGATTTGAGCAAAAAGTGGAGAACGGAGTGTATTGGCACTAGTGCTTGCATAACTCGATTTCAATAAAGGACATTTTGAATTTGAATTTGAATTCGCCCATAGGACATGTTTGCATTCGCCCATAGGGACATGTTCTCGTCCGTAAATAGGGACATATTTTCTTGGCCATTGACATTTATTTCACAGTATGGTTACGGTTATTATTTTGTACCTACGGACTTAAACAATAATATTCCAAAATATATATTTTTTCATATTACAGGTTTTCAGTTAAGTTTCTTCAAGGAAAAAATGTTGTTCGTTTTAACTAGTCTCCTATTAATTCTGCATGAAGGCGTCGCTCAAAACCGTAAGTAAAAAATTTGACATTTTAATCAACTTTATATTATACTTAAACAGGTAACGTGTGTAATATTTGTTTTCTTAACTTCTTTTATTTTTAATACATTACATCGATGATGTCTAATGTCGAACACATAATAGTGTGTTATATATTATGTTAATTAATTTTTCATCTTCACGCTTTTTCACGCATAGCACTCCGCTCTTCACTTTCTGCCTGAATCTGAGATATTGCATATTGTGTGGCGGAACTCATCGCCGCGCTTAGAAAATTGAAAATAATTTAAATGTAATCAATCCAACGAGTGTGTATTGAATCCCCACAACCGTATTTAAAGTTCGACGCTGTTACACGGTGACACGATGGCCGTGTGTGAAATTTAAAAACATATTTTTAGAAAACGTATAAAAATTTGAACGCACCGAGTTTTGAACTCGCGCCCCTTGGAAACCGTCCAAGCGCTCTGACCGCTAAGCCATGCGTTCAAATTTTTCCTCCTTTAATGGACAGTTGGTCTTATATCAAAGGATTAAATAAAAATAAGTGTTAATCGAACGCACAACCCTCGCGTATTCAATCACACATCATCCCACTGCGTCAAATGGTATTTAGTTGAAATTTAAAAAAAAGCCCTGACAGTTGTATTGTTAGTAGTAAATGAATCATTTTATGTTATAAATAACTTATTTTAGATTAAATTAAACAATAGCAGGGTTAATTCCTCATATTAATGTAATTGAATTAATTTGCGGTTGAAACGATGCCATATTATTCCTATCCATACATATTATGCTTGACGCTTTTTCCCGCATCGCCCGAAATCGAAACATTGCGTGTTGAGTGGCGGAACTCGAATCCGCGCATTGTCGTAGTTACCAGAGGGAATAAATGAAAATATTTTTAAATACTAACGACCCGCTCGTCGTCGCTTCGCCTGTGTAAATTACATAATTTGAATATTTCGCTTTCTCGCCCACCACCGTTTTTCACTTAAATCACAAACTTTGGTTAAATTTATCATTTAAATGACAACCATTTGTATACTGTTTTATGAGACGAATGAAATGAAATAAATACTAAATGTTAGAAAAGTTTACCTAAATACAATAGTCAAAATTGCATTAAAATCAGTTAAGCCGTTTCCGAAATTAGCGTGCACAAACAGATTTAAGAAGAAAATTAAAAATAATTGTTTTGGGTTCTATTACATTGACAAATAGCCCTAACAATATTTTTTTCCATATATCATCCATGTACAGACAGCTATCAGTTACATTTTTATTATATGTATAGACTTTATTTCTATCGGTTTCCAGAGGGCGAAAGTTGTGTCATAAGTCATACTAAGTCGCAAGGAGTTTGCACACAAGCATCCAAATGTCAATCGGCGAGACAGGATTATCAGTACGTATATAGTTGATTACGAGACCCTGAAGTCTGAAGTTTGAATTCGAACAATGAGGTTCATTTTAATTTGTTGTTTTTTTTTCAAATCTTTCTGCTTATACAGAATAATTCACGCACCGTGTATTTTGTACCTCTTTTGTTCGTTCTGGACGCTATGTCTTAGAGCGGAGACTAGAGCGGAGAAATGAAAATAATTTAAATATAATCATTGCCTCTAGTGGGATGCGATCCCAAAAATCGCGTTTACAGACAGACACTGTAACCACTGCTTTGCGATACCTCTGCATATTATGCCACACCATATAAAATATATAATTTCAATTAAAATGATATATTGAGCGGCAAGAGAGGCTTCGAAAAGTTGACCTTCGATACACAGTACCGATGGTATTGGAGGAAGGTCATATAAAAAGCATGAGGAGTGAGGAGGTCGTGTATGGAGAGGTTGATAATAGTGGACTAGGCGAAACTGACTACCCCGATAGAGAAAAAGCGTGAAGCTGAAGTGCGTGAATAAAAAATATTTGTTTTTACAGAAACAACGGGATTGCCCCCACATTTTGCAAGCACTCTGGCAGTGCTCTGCTCGTTTGCTGCAGGGACGGGAGCACTATTCTAAATACTGCACCAGCTCATGAGTAAGAACATTTTATTATATTATAAACAAGCCGTGCCCGCGACTTCTTCCGCGTGGTAATCTAAAATGAAATAAGCCTAAGTTACTCCTTATTGATGACTCCTGCCAATGATAATCCCATCAAAACTGTTCCAGCCGTTCTAGATATTAGCTGGAACAAATAGACAGACATACAAAAATTTTAAGAAATGTTATCTTGGTATATGTACCGTTTATATATACATATGCATTTAGTAAAAATCGGTTATTTTAATATTACAGACAGATACTTAAAGTTTATTTATTTGTATAGATAAATCAATAAATATACACGTTATTAGTTATACACGAATTATAACTAATAACGGCGTTGACTCGTTAAATTTTATGTATTTAATATATTACCAATAAATAATTATGATTTCCTTTTTAGTCCACTCTCATATTTCATAAAACATTTTTTTTTATATGTTACAAAATTTTTGTATATGTTCTTTTTTATTTTTTTTATTGCTTCCAGTCGCAGACCAGTTTGGAGCATGTTTAATACAAATCAGAACACAAATAAACGATTAAGTGAAAGAAGTAAGTATATTCTTATAATTTGATTTTGTATAAAAATCTTGCAATTGCCGTTTCGACCCATTTTAGATTCTTATCATCCGAATTGCTTGAAAATGTGCACACGTGATGTCGTTCTCAGGAAGATTAGGTGCACGAGGGAATGTTATACAGCATGTTTCTTTTAGTTTCTTTGAGCGTTGTATTATTTGTATATTAACACATATTTATATATTAAACGATTAAAAACTGTCGAGTTTCTCTGTGGCTCTTCTCAGCCGAACCTTTGGTACTTTTACTTTCATTCGACGCTTCAATAGTTCATGCCACAGTCAATAAGAATGTTATTTTGAGTTTAATGTAACAAAATAAAAAAGAGAAAAATTAAAAATATAATAATTTTCTAACTTGGCTCTCTCCTATTAAGACTCTGTATACAAATTTTGTGAAGATTCAGATTCAGATCAATGTATGGCGTTAAGTACCGCTTATAATGTATGAAGGAGGGGTTTTAAAAAAAATGAGTTTAAAGTTAATCGACTTATGCTGTTAAATACTGTTATAATAGAAGCGGAATTAGATTATATGAAGATAGAAAGTATATTTTTTTTATCTTAAAACTAAGAAATCGGTGGCCGTAGCTTTATATTATAATTGTATCAACTGACAGACGAATGCCACCTTACTATACGCGAGTATGACCGGCGACTACTGTAAAGTGTTCGAAATGTCGTTTTTCTACAATGTTTTTTCGATTACCAATAATATACGTGATTAATCTGCTTAAAAATAGTTTAATTTCAAAATGATTACATCAGCTTCACGCTTTTGCCCGCATAGAAAAGAAAACCTAGTGTCACAACACTCCGTTCTCGCTCGTCAAATCGAGGCATTGTGTGGTTGAGTGGCGGAACTTAACGCTTCACTTTGTCTTACCAGAGCAGCAAAATGCGGTAGTCATTCTTTCGAGGGTGCATCCCAAAATAAGATGGCCACATGTTACTAGCCAGTTTGTGATTTCAAACCCATCTTTTTTGCAAAGCTTTGAATATAACTTAAAAACTTCTCCGTTTTCTTTCTGCATGTTTGTTCTCCATTTTCAGAATGTGAAGAGTATAGCAAAAGTGTTATCCAGACTGTGGGTTTCATACCTTTGCTGACAGATCCGGAGACCATGTCAATATCTGCACCAAAATGCGACTATACAGGGGTTCAACTTATTGTAGGTGGAGAAAATGCCACTCAAGGAGAGTTTCCTCATATGGTAAGTAAAGACTGTTTGACAAAACTAATTTATTCAACTCTATTCAAAAAGCTTGAACGTTTTCCAAGAGGCACGGGTTCAAATCCCGCTGCGTTCAGTTTTTTATACGTTTTCTAATTTCGTAAGTGTGTAAATAACACTTTAAAATGCTATAAATATTTAACATAAACATGAACAGGAAGTAGACAATAACATAAGCAGGAAGGCAGGCAGGAAGGCAGCTCTGAGAAAAGCCACAAATAAATTTAACAGTTGCTCTTTTCAAATATAATTTTACAGTAAGCTTTCTATCATGATTAGCCTGAGGCTTTGCTAGTTAGCACATATAGCGTTTAGCATTGCACATGCACAGACCATTATATTAAGATGTAGGTTGTTTCCTACTAATATTTTCACTTTTGCTATCTGGCTAGACAAATTGCAAAGGTCAGTGTCAATGTCAGTCGAAAACACTGATAGGCCATGAAGATGACAAAGAGGGTTCTGTAAAAAGACTTCTTGTATAATTGGAAACCTTTTTATACAGCTTCACGCTTATTACCGCATATAAATCAGATAGAACCTAGAGTCAAACACTCCGTTCTCCATTTTACGCAGAATTTGCATGATGACTAGCGGAACTCAACACCGCGCTTTGTCTTAGGTACCAGAGTGGGTATATGAAAATATTTTAAATATAATCCTCCGAGTGAGAATGGAACCCACAACCAATCGCATTTACAATTAGATATATATATATATATATACATATTTGCATTTCAGGCTGCGATAGGCTGGATAGACTTCGAAGACAAATACGCATTCCATTGCGGAGGTACATTGATCAGTTCCCGGTTCGTGCTCAGCGCTGGGCACTGTACTCAGAATCCTAGGATGAAAGTGAGGGTACCTTCAATCGTGAGACTTGGAGACCAGAACTTGGATCCTTCTGTAAGAGACGGAGCAAGTCCTGTTGACGTAAGTTGAAAATTACTGAAAGACCGCTATAAATTATGCCATAAGGACATTGATATCGACACCTCCTTAGCATGTATTCGTATATTCATTTTGTTTTCGAGTTATATAATGTATTTTATGTAAATTATTGGATGCACTCATTTCTGTAATTAGTTGATAGAAACTGAAATAAGAAGAATAAATTATCATAATTCCCATATTGAGAATTTAATCTATACATCTATACAAATAAATAAAATTGGAGTGTCTGTTTGTAGTATTATAACAACAGCTTTGTACTTAATGCATATGCATGTATACACACGGTACCAAAATAACAGTTTTTACAATTTTTGTCTGTCTGTTATTCCGGCTAATCTCCGAAACGGCTGTACTGATTTTGACGGGATTTTAACTGGCAGTAAATAATGTAATTAGGAGTAACTTAGATTACTTTTAGAATTTCACGCCGACATTTTCCATCCTTACTATAAGAACTGGTAAAATGCAGTTATATTCTACGTAGGCATCAAAATTCTTACACGCTTATTACAGTTTATTTTTGTTGTTATCATCTCTGTAGAGAGATTTTTACAAATTTCTGCTAACCAAAGATTATTCTACGAACAATCTTTTTGGCGAAAGAGAAAGCTATTTTTTTATATATTAACATGTTTAATGTGTTATTCACACATAAGAACATTGGAAAACATTTATGTACAACGTATAAAAATTTTATAAAGTTGTAATATGCGTATAAGAACTTCGACGTATCTCGATGTAGAACGCATGGTTTAGCGGTCAGAGCGCTTGTACGGTTTCGAAGAGGCATGGGTTCGAATCCCGTTGCGTTAAAATTATTTCCTAAGTGTGTAAATATTTTTTTTTTGCCTAAAACTGACGTGTCTTGGATTGTGTTTTGTGACGTGTCTTGGAGTGATTCGGACTTACTTACAAAACGTATCCATGTTTTAAATCCAGGTGCCCATCAAAACAGTGCACAAACATCCCCTTTACAAATCTCCCGCTAAATATCACGATATAGCTCTTTTCGAGCTGAATGTGGACGTTGACTTCGAAACAGATATAAGACCAGCTTGTCTTTGGACCAAACCTGACTTCGGAGGACACACGAATGCTGTTGCTACCGGATGGGGAGTAAATGATACAGGTAGCTCAACTTTACAATTGTCTTATCGGTTAATTAATTTTTACAATTTTTGTCTTTCTGTCAGTTTGTACTGGCATCTCTGAATCGGCTGAAAAGATTTTAACGAGACTTTCACTGGCAGATAGCTGAAATAAGAAATAACTTAGGCTACTTTCACGCACAGCTAGTACTTTATATAAAACCATTCCCACGAGTGTGTATCGAACCCACAACCACTTTTATACGCATCGTAAACACAAACACCGTCCTACTGCGACACGATGGCCTTTAAATTTTAATACATACAATAAAAACTGTTTACTTTTTATCCAGTTACGAAGCAAGTAACAAATGAACTACAGAAAGTTTCCCTCTCCCTCTTGGAGAACCAGTTATGCGACCCTCTACTGCAGGACGCACATGGCCGCTACTGGAAAGGGTTTATTGATTCGCAAATGTGCGCCGGAGAGCTGAGAGGCGGGAAGGACACTTGCCAGGTGAGTGAACGGAGAGTGGACAGCAGAGAGATGAATGTATGAAAGTGATATGTCGAATTTTTCGATTCTAACAACTCTATGCGTCAATAACGACCTTAGAATATTTTCAATTCTATTGCTTTTTTGTTATACAAAAAAACTGTTTTGGAAATTATAGTTTAAACGTTTTAGTTGTTGTAATGAAATACTAAAAATATGCAGTTATATTAAAACAATATTAAACAGCTTAAGTCCTTTAACACTCCTTTGTATTATAATTTTGACATAAAATTAAATTGTAATTTCGCGACAAGCAAAAAAGCCCTTTTGGCTTGTTTTATAGTCATTTTTTAATTAAATTTTGAGACATTGAGGCGGGAATCAACTCCGTGCTTTAACTTAATAAAGCGACGACTTAAAATTATAAAAATAACTTACTAATCATCTTTTTGTAAATATCCCTACAGAGATGCTAATAACAAAAAAAAATTGTATCAAGCGTCAATGTTTGTCGTAGCTCGATAAGAATTCTATAGCTTCATTACTACAGCGTTTGGACGGTTTCCAAGAAGCGCGGGTTCGAATGCTGCTACGTTCAAATTTCTATACATTTCTAAATATTTTCCTTTTCTCACAGGGAGACTCAGGATCGCCGCTTCAAGTAGTGTCCAAGTCCAACAAGTGTATTTTCCATATAGTCGGAATAACCTCTTTCGGCCGACGCTGCGCGCAGTCAGGCAAGCCTGCGGTATACACACGAGTATCTAGCTATCTAGACTGGATAGAGTCTGTAGTTTGGCCTGGAGAATAAATGATGTTGAAATATATTATAACTTGAAAACAATACAGTAAACCCCTTTAATAAGATTTTTTAAGGAAGCAAAATAAAACACGTCTTAAGCGTGAATATACTTATTAAGCGGGAAATTAAAATTAATGTGTTACATTTTATATACTTGATGGTTATTTAGCGAACATATTGAATTATACATGTGGAAATTTAAAGAAATTTAATATATTGGTAAAAGTTGATATAATAAGTGTAAATTTTATGATAGGGTGTTTTTAGGGTATTTAAAATATCATTGATTTTGGTTTAACCAAAATAGTTTTAATGTCTTCAAATATAATTTAAAATTAACAATAAGTTTTCGCTAAGATAATTGCTAAAAATGCGTATGAGAAAAACGGAGTTGCTTTTCTTAGTCAACGTCACCTAGAGGCCCTTTTTGTGTTTGCTGTCACACGTCCAGGTCCTCCTGGACATTGCTTATGCCCCATTCTATACCGCAGCACCCGATTTCACTGAATAACGCCGTCTAATGGAGTCAAAAAGAGAAGAGGCGAAGGGGTAAAAGGTAACCTTGCTGTACACCGGCGTGTATAGCTATATCTTTAGATATGGTGCCATAGTGCGTTCCTGTTATAGTATAGATGGATTTTATTAAACGGGTTGACACATCGTGTTAAGCATGAACAATTTGTATGAAAACATAAAACAACTATTTTAGAAAATGTATAATTATTGAAACGTAGTGAGAACTAAAAATGTTTTAAAATTTCCTATGTGCGTGAATAACAGTTTAATTAAATATTTGAACATTATGAAAACACGCACTTGAAACGCACGAGAAATGGTATAAAGCGGAATCATATTAACGGAGTTTTACTGTATTTGTTTATTATATTTAAAGCCTAATTCCCAAATAATTAATTAATAATCGATAAGTGTCAAGAGTGGATGCGACTCGCTGTTACTGTTACACGTATGTATATTTAATAGGTGGTCGAGCGTTATTGCTGGTAATATAAAATATTATCATTCTGCACGTATGTAATTGTGTAGAAATACTTCTTGAATTATAAATTAATTACAAAATAGTATTAGTTTGATTTTTTTATCCTAAATCCTGAATAATCGATAAGTGTAATTAATCTGTGGTCGCTCGTATTGGCGGGAAGTATAAATTATTATTTATTATGTAAGTGACATATTTCTTCCACTCTAATAAAATATTGATTATAATAACGTTTTTAGAAATAAACTTTTATTTGCTATAAAAAATACGCTAAAAAAATTACGAGGGTTCATCCTTGAATTTTACTAATTGGTGTAACTAATATCTGAATCGGCATAGAAAATTTTATGCCCTTACTATTCACCGTTAAGGAAATCCCTCGTCTGGAGCCAATCCTGGTAGCAGCATCAGGTCAGTTTTATCATATGAGCCCGCGACATTCTATAGAGAGATGCTAGCAACACAAATAAGTTGTATAAGAATTTCGATGTAACCGGATATAGAACGCATGGCTTAGCGGTTGGCGGTTAGCGGCTTAGCGGTACCAAGAGGCGTGGGTTAGAATCCTGCTGCGTTCAATATTTTTTATACGTTTTCTCATAATGTTTTTCAATTTCCTAAGTGTGTAAAAAGCTTTAAAAAGCCATGCTTTGTGGGAAAAAACGTGGCACTAAATATATAAAATAAAAATGAACTGGTCTATAGAATAAATATATATATATACCTACATACAATAAAAATGTAACTGATCAGTCTGTAAATAAGAGGCATATGAAAATAAATATTATTGGGGGCATTTATCAATGTAATAGAACCCAAAACAATGACTTAATTTTCTGTACTTTGTAAATGCGTTTGTACACACTAATCTCAGAAAAAGCTTAACCGATTTAAATGCAGTTTTGACTATTGTATTCAAGTAAGCTTCGCTTAACATTCATTGTTTAGTCCAATTCAAACGGTTTATAAATGAAAAAGTTACAACCATTTAAATAAATTTAAGAAAAGCGTATGATTTACGTGAGAACGGGGGTGGATAAAAAACTAAATAATTTAGTCGTGTAATTTACAGTCGCTAATATAAATAGATGGAATGGGCTTTTCAAGTAATTTATGAGTTAATTTAAAAAATATCAAATTGACAGTTATCACAAATCTGTCAGTATTGTTAGTCCTACAAAAAGCTACCACTGGACATTC
Organism: Podotricha telesiphe; assembly: GCA_038994665.1. Lineage (NCBI taxonomy): Eukaryota > Metazoa > Arthropoda > Insecta > Lepidoptera > Nymphalidae > Podotricha > Podotricha telesiphe. The sequence continues at coordinate 120,761 of JAOYRR010000467.1, forward strand.
CCAATCCATTTCTAATAGCCAATGAGAAACTCAACTATTGCTCTTTAAATATAATTTTCCAATAATTTGACATCAATGATTAGCCTGAAGCCTCTCGAATTAGCACCCAGTGTTTAACCCTGCACATTTAAATCATATATTCTTGGACAGAATAATATACTTTCCTCAATAATATGTGTCTAATATTCATTTTAAATTGCTAAATTTAGCATCTCATTGATATTAATATTACAATCAATGTTATATACAACAAAATCTTAAAAATTGGTGCTTAACATAATTTTGGTTAATGTACTTTAAGCCTACACTCGTTTTGCATTTCAAGTTACACTTAAGTCTACAAGTCCTAGGTACTGCTCCGAGCAACTCTCTCTGCAATGCGGCAAGTCTTCCCATAATTCAATATATAATTACTTGCTTATATAAATATGTCCACAATTCTAATATTCTGTATATATAAAGAAAAATAAAATAAAACATATTCATTTTAATAATAAAGATAAACATTTAAAAAATAATCAATTTAATTATATTTAAGTAATTATATTAAAATATACTTATTTAAATAATCAACTCTAACAATACATACATCACTGGTTTAAAATAAATGTATATAAATTCATATAAAAATAAAATATTAATAAAAAAAATTGCACAATAAATTTGAACACACACTTGTAACTAATAATCTCAAATAAATTTCAAAAACAACATTTTTAAAAGGAAATTTATATATAAGAAGTTAATTTAATAAAAATTTTCAAGGTAATTGGTTGTAAGATATTTTCATTCTCGAGTAATGCTTATGTAGATTAAATGCGGTGTTGAGTTACACTTCTTTACACTCTGTATCTTAAGTAACTTGAAAAAAAACCTACACGGCTGTGTATTGAATGACAGTGTTTCTAAACAATGGTTTCGTATAATTGAAGATATACACAAATATACTTGGCAAAGTGCATATGATGAAAATGTATAAGAATTTATTTATTGGCTGAGTATGTCCAAAGGGATACATCCACAAGCCTCTCCGATACCCATCTCTAATGTGATGACTTGTAAATGCAATGAGTATCATATAAGTTAATATGTAAACATTTAATTTGCGAGTTAAATGGCTGTAAAATAACAATATTGCTGTAAGTAACAGCCAAAATGTTGTACAATGGAAGATCCCACGCTGTCTCAAGTGAAGTAAATCCTGAAACAAGTTAGTGTTTTGTTAATAAAATAAGATATATATATATATTAAGTATGTAACAAATAAAACACAGAGTTCACTAATAAGTATTGTATTAGCTAGGTATCCTGACATGAACTGAACTTGTCATACATTATTCATACTTACCCACTTAAATAAGTTCTAATATTACATAACAATCTATTGACTATATACAATAGTTTATACATACCATATATTTTTTGAAATCTTTATTAAAAGAGTACTGCAATATTTATTGTTATAGAAAATCAAAGAAATCAAATATATTTTTTATATAGTAATAAGGAGTTTCTTATAAAATGAGATGGGTCACAAATTGTGCGTCAAAATCCATAAATTAATATGAGAATAAACAGTACCTTACCTTTAAATGGATAGATTTCGCCACTATAAAGTGATCTATATCAATTACAGATGACAGCGCAGTGCAAAATAAAATATTGTAAACACAAGCCTGCGACGAAATACTGTAGTTCTGACTGAAAAATAGTAATGCTGAGAAAAATCCAATCGCGCCATGAACTGATGTGTCGCAGAACGCTCGGAAAACGTGAGAATTAGAATATTTTGATCGAAAAACCAAATAATCGCCCAAAGCCGCGGTGAAACATATAGAGAATGCCAAAATTATATTTATCAATTTCATCTTTTGTGTTGCTTTTGCTTATTTATATTTAAAAACTAACATTGTAATTTGTTTTTGTAATTAACTTTACGTAATTTATTTTAGCTTAAGTTACATTTTGTTCAGTTTTTTTTGGTTTATTTTAATTATTTTGTTAGTTTCTCCATTTTATTTTCATGATTCGTTTGACAGATGATTGCTGAAGGGCTGTAAGCTGTAACTCTACAGTTAGTTAATAAGTAGCGAAAATCAATCGATTTTATATATTATTCGATTATTTCGTTTTATAAAAGGAATTTCAAATGTAAAGAAAATTAATTATCAATTTACATTTAAATTTTATAAATAAGCAAGAAAATTATATTAATAATAGGAAATCGCTAGTTTTCATTATCTAATAAATGCAATTTTGTTTCTTAATAATAAATACTATATACACGCGTCAGATTTATTTTACTTTACTTTATTCTTGAACCTATACATTGGAATATGCTCTTTTATTAATATCAGTTTTTTACAAATATAACATTTACAAACTTTGGTATAATTTAACATAGCTTTAGTTTAAACGTAGAAGGACTGCCAAAAGCCAATAGTTATTGAGAAGTTCTTAAAGAATCAGAAACCTAACTTCAAAGCCCCAACACCGAAATATACTTTAAAATAAATAAATTTACTCTAAGAAAAAGTTCCTAGTATTTCTAGATTTTGGTCTAAGACAACAAATTCACGATATGACTATATTGTATTGTCATCGGATCCCGCCACATGTCCACATTTTCAATTAAATCAGTTCATAAGAAGTGGGATGCAGCCCGATAAAAACGTATAGCTGCTACGTTTAAATTTTTATACATTTAAATATGTTTCTTATCATAATAAAGCTTGTATTAACAACTGATAATATTATCGTCAATCATATCTATTATTATGTACAATATGGGAATATTATAGAAGTATAAGTGCATACGATGGTTTTAGATTCGATACACAATCGGAGGAATGAATATATTTAAATTATTGACATTTATCTAGTGTTGAAAAGCGCGGCGTTGAAACCCGCCACTCAATATGGCAATATCTCTAAAATAAGCGGATGGAATAGAGAACGGAGTGTCTTGACACTAGGTTTTCTTTGATTATTCTGCTATGCAGGAAAAAGCGTGAAGTTTAAAGTATTTATAAAAATATGTGATCCAATAGTCGTTAGTTCAATACTTACTCGGGGGAGTGATTATAATTTAGTTATATTAATTAGCCTGTTTTAAGAAGACACAGAGCTACGCGGCGTTAAGTTCCACCACTTAATTCGAATTTTGAATTTGGGCGGTCGAGAACGAAGTGCTTGAAACTAGGTTCTCTCTGACAGGGTACTGCTATGCGGGATAAAGATGAAACAAATAAGTTTTTAATTTTAAAACAATTACGTCACTTTTAATAATAAATTGAATGAAATTACAAAAACAAACTTCAATAAAATTGTGGAAAGATAAAAAGGCACGCCTATATAGATATCGGTTAAGCGGCTAATTTAAAAACACCTCTTCATACTAATAACTTATATTACGTCACCGGTCTTTTCAATTTGGTAGTATTATCCAATTATATAATAATTTCATTGACATATATATTTGTAGTCATTTACACACTATTAAAAGTTAATTACAAATAAAAAAAAGCTACTTAATTAATATATTACTGCAAAATTTAATACGTTCATTTTACAAAGTTTGCAGTTTACAAACGATGAATGCATATAAATAGGTCGCCTTTTAAACTGACAGTAGTTCTCCGTAATTCGCTCGGGTAACAGCCCGTTATCTGTAACTGATAAGGGATAAGATTATTGATAAAATCGTAACTTAATGCCGTTTTGTTTCGTAATGCTCGCAGTGGTGTTTTATTGAATAAAAGTGTGTGTTTGAAATAACCTTGTAATTTTTTAAAATATGCGTGAAATTGTCCACGTGCAGGCTGGCCAGTGTGGTAACCAAATAGGCACTAAGGTACGTCGTAAATACTTATTAAATCAACTGAAATTCCTAAATGTCTTGTGGCAACGCTTGTTGAGTTCCGCCACTTAACAAATCGTATTTAACTAAGTGTTTTGACACTATATTCACTTTACCTACACTGTGATATATATATATGTCACAATACTTTTATCAAAAGTCTGAAAATAAGATCATTCCGTTTCCTTCATTCCTTCTGCGGGAACGTTTACGGAATTTTACGTTATCCAGTCGAAATTACGGAAGATAGAAATAGTCCGAATCACAAATTCCACGCAAAGAAGTTACGGGTGACAAGTAGTATAGTGTATTTACAGCGTCATGCTTTTTCCCGCGTAGCCGGGTAATCAGAGAGAACTTAGTGTCCAGATATTCCGTTCTCAACTTTACGCTCGAAATCGACACATTGCATGTTGAGTGATCGAGCTCAACGCCGCGCTTTGCCTCAGGTACTAGAGCGGCGAAATGAGAATATTTGAAATATAATTATTTCCCCAAGTGTGAATGGAACCCACAGCCAATCAGTTTACAGTCAAACCCTATCATACTGCGCTTTTTCTATTACAAAATTGATCTATATAATAAATATTAAGCGTGTATTTGTTGTTTTTTTTAACATGTTTTAAAGTATTAATCACACACTTAGGAAGTTGTAATAAGCGTATAAGAATTTCGACGCAGCTGGAGGTAGAACGCATGGCTTAACGGTCAGAGCGCTTGAACGGGTTTTCAAATGGCGCGGGTTCAAATCCCGCTGCGTTAAAATATTTATACGTTTTGTAAAAATACGTATATTTGTTGTTAATACAGCTAACAACGAAAATAAGAATGTAGACATAGCTCGATAGCAACGTATAGCTTAGTTATCTAGAGTGCTTGGATGTACACAAGAGGCTTTATAGGGAATTCCGAAAGAGATATATATATATATATATATACAATTGAACATAGAACATCTAAAAAACCAAAATGGTTTGAGCCGATGTTACATAATTTTCTTATATATAAAATTAAACAATATTGTTTAAGAAACACAATTTCAATATTTTTTTATATTACTTTTAGATATGTTATTACAGATATTTAAGGGTAATTTGTTAATTTGTCTTTTAATAAGGTAAGCTGCTTTCGCCGTAGCTATTACTAGCTCGTCTTGTGTACTACAGATTACAAGCGACGGATCACGTATACAAAGGACGTTTGACGTTTATTTTAAATTCTTCACAAAAAAAGTATAATTTCAATAAATTTAATTGAATTGTGTATCGTTTAAATTTTGTAAAATTTAAAAAGTTCTATTTCATTTAATGATTGATTGTTAAAAACTTAAAGTGTTTGAATAAACATTTAAAATGTTGCAATATTATATTACGTTAGTCTTATGAGTCATTGACAGTGACTAGTTGAATATGAGTGTTGTTTGTTTTACTGTAAATTTTTTTAAAGTCCTTATCTATTTATGTGAATGCATGCTTTTACATCGGGCTACGTCGAAACTCTTTTACGCTTATTACAACTAATTTTTGTTGTTAGCATCTTCTGTAGAGAGATGTTTACAAACTTCTACTACCCAAAAGATTAGCAGAAACGGATGGCTTAGCGTTCAGAGCGCTTGAACGGTTTCCAAGAGGCGCAGCTTCGAATCCCGCGGCGTTCAAATATTTATACGTTTTCTTAAAATATGTTTTTCAATTTTCTAAGTGTGTGAATAGCACCTTAAAATGTTAAAAGTATTTATTTCTATTTTTGTTTTAGTTTTGGGAAATAATATCAGATGAACATGGAATAGATCCCACCGGTTTCTATAAGGGCGAGAGCTCTCTGCAATTGGAGAGACTCAATGTCTACTATAATGAAGCGGCTAGTGGTAAGGAAAAGTGTGGAAAATTTCTATTATTTACCATTTTTATTTGACATTTAAAATATAGTTAATGCCACGGCTGAAGTGTAAAATGCCTTAGCAACGTATATGTCACTTTGTACAGAATTGTCTTGTATGTCCAAGACTACCATGTAGTTTGTGTACAGTGGTATATCTAGGCGTGAGCGAAGTGGCCCTCGCCCGCGGGCTCCCGCTTAAAGGGGCCTTGCGCTTATAGGGGCCTCGCGGTGCCTCTTCAAATGCGATGCCACCAGACTAAAATACTCAACTCAAATAAAAACCTCGAAAATATTAGCCACACTCTTTACAGACTGGCAACGCTACTACGCTTGGGACGCGTTACGTGATCCAAGTGAGGGTGACAGCGCTATACAAACAAGATATTTTTATGTATTTATCTTTCAGAGCATGTTTGGTACGATAGACTTATTGGATAGGTCTTGGGAACGATAGAAAAGGGGCATCGCCAATGTGATTTCGCCCATATTCGCTCTACATTAGTCCACGCCACTGTGTGTGTAACGTTTTATTTGGTACTGTATTCTATATGTACTGCTGTATACTGTATTCTGTATCTAGCTTAGATTTTTAATGATAAATATTGTCTTTGGGCACTTCATCTCTATATAAACTTTCAATATGCCAAATTTGATACTTCTACGTCGGCATAATTCTTATAAAAAGGGTTCCATTGTTTTCCTTTATGTAAATCTCCATACTATAAGTATACCTTTCTGGTCTTATTATTTCAATAACAAAAGTTATGTAGAAAAAAATCGTTTCTGTTTTTATAAGTAGATTTTACAGATTTAATTCTTGTCCAGAACTTTTTAATTTTTAGAGATTAGAGACATAGACATATAAGAGTTAAGAGCCTTTACTTTTTTCAACGTAATTTTTAAGTATAATATAATATATAATTTTCAGGCAAGTACGTGCCTCGAGCTGTTCTCGTGGACTTGGAACCTGGTACCATGGACTCAGTGCGCTCTGGCAAATATGGAGAACTGTTTCGTCCTGATAATTTTGTGTTTGGACAAAGTGGAGCTGGTATGTTGTTTGTTAAATATAATTTTAAGACTTTTATTTATTGGTTAGGAGATCGAACAGTGGAGGCAATATTAATAATATACGCGATGTATCTGGTTAAAAATAGTTCATTTCAAATAATATCCTACCATCAAACTCCATGAAATATATATATATATATATATTTATTTATTACTTATTATTAATATACAATTTTGTTTCTATATATCACATAGCATTGAAAAGCTTAATTTAGTCGAAGTATTTCTCAAAAAATCTTAAAATTCTGAATTAAAATTTGTTTCAATTAATAAACGACGCCGATGACGCATATTTCTTCTCTAGTTTCCCCATATCTCTCGTCTTCCTCACACAGAGAACCTGGAGTTATGACACAGCAGCCTCAAACATTTTCTTAAGTTATTATCTTTTTGTAGGCAACAATTGGGCAAAGGGCCACTATACAGAGGGAGCTGAGCTGGTGGAATCCGTTCTCGACGTAATAAGAAAAGAGGCTGAGGGATGTGACTGTCTGCAAGGTATAGTAATTCTATAGTGAATAACAAGGATTTCATAAAGTTCCGTAACCGTAATCAAATTTATCAGATATCAGAAATAAGAAACTAACCATAATCTTAACCGAATCCCATATATAAGTTTCGGATAATTTCCGATATGGGTCTAAATGAGAGCAGCTTCTTTAAAAACCAAAGGCACCTGGAATGTAAGTAATAATTAAAAGAAATTGATAAATTAATAGCAGAAATTTACTTATATTCCGACTTATATCCGATTAATACTATGTATCAAGACACTTCGTTCTCCACTTTTCACCGGAAATCGAGAGATTGCTTGTTGAATGACGGAACTCAATGCCGCACTTTGTCTTAACAGAGTGTAGAAATGATAATAATTAATTTATGATTATACCACAGAGTGGAAAACGAAACAACGATGGCCTCAATTGAAACATCACGTTCAATTAGACTTCATCAATACTTTTATGTAATTAATCACAATTAAAAGTAATAAAATTCTAAAATTGCATAAACCTACAAGGAGTTTCTTCAATTTCCAGGATTCCAACTCACTCATTCTCTGGGTGGTGGGACCGGTTCCGGTATGGGGACGCTACTCCTCAGCAAGATCAGGGAAGAGTATCCTGACCGCATCATGAATACCTTCAGTGTTGTACCCTCGCCTAAGGTAGCCATAAACCAATTTCACGCTGTGTCTCACATATCAGAGTAGTCAGAGAGAACCTAATGTCAAAACACTCTGTCCTTCACTTTTCGCAAGTATTGTATGCAGAGTTTTACTGTAGAGTGAAATGAAATTAATTTAAATATAACCATTCCCAATTTCATGGTTGTGAGTTCGATACACATTCGAGGAAATTATAGAACCATCGCCTTTCCAATGAACTATGCCATTGCTTATGGTTTCTATGCCGTATCAACTTTCTTCACATAACTTTGCTTATCGAAATGTAAATTAAATAAAGAACCAATAAATTATATGTATTAAACAATAAAAACAATATAAAAAACGATTGTCTGATATCTATATAAATAAATATAATCGAAGTGTCTGTTTGTAATATTAAAATAACCGCTTTTTACTAAATGTATTTTTTACAATTTTCGTCTGTCGGTTTGCTCCTGCTAATCTCTGGAACGACTGGACCCATTTTGACAGGACTCACGTTGTAGTTCAAGCGTTGAGTTCCTCCACTCAATATGCAATGTCTCGAATTCAGGTGGAATTTCAGAACGCAGTGTTTAAACAGTATATTATATCCAAGATCCATCAAGGTTTAGTTTCAAAACCTGCTTATTTCACATTTTTCTTTTCTAGGTCAGCGAAGTTGTTCTAGAACCATACAACGCGACTCTCTCCGTCCATCAGCTAGTGGAAAATACCGACATGTCATTCTGTATCGACAACGAAGCGCTATACAATATTTGTTTCAGAACATTACGTTTGAGCAGTCCCAGTTACGGAGACTTGAATCATTTGATTTCGGTGAGTTTGGCTTTTAATATATATGGTATCACGACCCTGTAAATATAAATTAAAAATTAAAAAATATTCGTTTTCAAATACTTCAGGCTTATGATTGAAATCAAAAAGATTATAATATAAATAAAGTGATTGAGAATCGATCGTAGCTCAAATAATCAAAGACTTCACTCTTTTTCCCTTATAATAGACGGAGAGAACTTAGTGTCAAGACACTCCGTTCTACACTTTCTGTCCGAATTCGAAACATTGCATGTTGAGCGGTGGAACTCAACGCTGCAGTTTTGTCTCACCAGAGCAGCGACGTAATATAATCATTCCTCCGAATGTGTATCGACCCACAACCAATCTCGAAGGCAGATGTTGTTACACTGCGCCACGATGGCCTTAAAGGCCTTTCATTCATATTTTTTTATATTAGATGGATGAACGACATCGGATAAGGCATCAGATTGTAAGATTAAAAGGACTTGATGTAATACAAAATGGCTGCCGCAACAAAATGGCAACGCCCAATATGGGTATCAGATGAAAGAGCTTAACTTAGAATAGAATAAATTCATAAAAGTCTGACGTTTTTTTTTAAAAACTTCAACCCATACTAATATTATAAAAGCAAAAGTAACTGTGTCTGTCGTTCTGTATGTCATGACGGCCAAACCGCTGAACCGATTGTGATGAATGTTTATATAGAGATTCTAGAGGGTCTTGGGATGAACACAGTAAGTTCATTGTTTTACGAAAAGGCCGCCGAAAATACGAAACAGCTATAGTTCATGCGAGCGAAGCTGCAAGCGGGTCGCTAGTATTTTATAAATAAATACGCCTATCCTACTAATATTATTAATGCAAAAACTACTGACCAGATAGAAATGAAAATGTACAGTTATATAGTTAATAAATCAGAATTTATAAAGATTTTGTGTGATTTCAATTTTACAGCAAACAATGTCGGGTGTAACAACCTGTCTGCGTTTCCCGGGACAATTGAATGCAGATTTGAGGAAGTTGGCGGTCAATATGGTGCCATTCCCAAGGTTACACTTCTTTATGCCTGGTAAGTCCAGCCTCACTTTATCCCGCATAGCAGAGTGCAGACAACCTAGTGTCAAGCCACTCCGTTCTCCGTTGCGTGTTGGATGGAGCTTAACGCCGCGCTTTGTCTTATAAGAGATAACTCCAGATTCTCATTGAGATCTACGCTTTTCTCCGTTTTCGTTTTCCGTGTTCACCAGTTACCTTAGCATATATAGTCCAGTCTCTTAGCTGCTCACCATTATCTCCGCTTCCTCCTGTCCTGACCTCTTTTCTTGGTTATCTCTAGCAAAATTTGGAGATATCTATCAATAAAAAATATTGAAACATGATATTTACTACGAGTTTTTTCGAACCCACAAACAACGCGTTCATAGTCAGACGCTGTCCCACTTCGACATTATGGCCTTGTATCATAATATACTTATTATTTGAATCCACAATGGCGCAGCTAGAGCTTGTTGGACTGACTGAAAAGTTCTGGGTGCGAGGAAATATGATAATGAAAGTTGCCAAAATTGTAGTGGTGTAATTGGATTAAGGATTCAATGTAACGCAACGCCGACAAACGCAATCTCTTGACACCATACTATCTTTGCCTTTGCGTTTTTTTTATGTATAATGCCTCTACTGTTTAAAAAACTAAAGGAAAGTGTAACGGAGTGAACTATCACATACCATGCACATAGTATATTTCTTTTGAAGTTTCTTGCAACCCTGCTATGCGGGATAGTCAGATAGAACTTAGTGTCAAGTCACTACTTTCTCCACTTTCCGGCCAGAATTTGACACACCACAAGTTGTGGTGAAACTTCTTTACCTAAGCAGGGAATTAAATTAATTCAAATGATCATATTCCTCCGAACGTGTATCGAACGACCCACGACCAATCACGATTACAGTCGGACGCTACCCCACTACGCCACGATAGTTATATATATATATAACCATCGTGTTACCATATATATATCAACTTTCTTCCAGGTTTCGCTCCTTTGACAGCAAGAAACTCGTTCCAATATCGCGCACAGAATGTTCCAGAACTCATGAACCAGGTAAATATAACCTAATAGAAGACTGCGAGTATTTTGCAGCTTCACGCCTTATCCCGTATAGCATAGTAGTCAGAGAAAACCTAGTTTAATCAAAGACATCGGTCCACGCACCGACCGAGTTTAAATCTTTGCGTGTTGAGTGGCGGAACTCTACGCTGCGCTGTCTCTTAGAAAAGATATCAGAGTGAAGATATGAAAATAATTTAAATATTGCTCCAAGTGTGAATCGAACCCACAATCAATCGCGTTTACAGTTAAACTGTGTCCCACTGCTTCACTAAAGTCGAGACATTACGTGCGTGGCGGAACTCACAGCCGCACTTTAACCGTTAACAGAGCAGGAATATAAAAATAACACTAATCATTTTAAAGGCCGAATGAAGAACGTATGGTTTAGCGGTCAGAGCGCTGAGACGGTTTCCAAGAGACTTCGAATCCCGCTGCGTTTCATTTTTTATAAGCTTTCTCATATTATTTTACTGTAATTTGTCATAATTGGTCATTTATTTCTAGATGTTTAATCCTGGTAATATGATGACGGCGTGCGACCCTCGTCACGGCCGCTACCTCACTGTAGCCACCATGTTCAGAGGGCACATGTCTATGAGGGAGGTGGACGATCAAATCCTGGCGATACAGAACAAGAACTCTAGGTAATTTATTAATTAAAATAACCTTAAAAAATATATTTATTCACATAATTTATTTTACAATTTTTTGTAAGTTGCATTTTTATTATATGTTTATGTATAGATAATGTATATTTTTATTTCGTATTTTCCCATCCAGTTACTTCGTGGAATGGATCCCTAATAATCTAAAGGTGGCTGTTTGCGATGTTCCACCAAGAGGACTGAAAATGTCCGCCACATTCATCGGTAACACTACAGCCATCCAAGAAATATTTAAGAGAATTTCTGAACAGTTCACAGCTATGTTTAGAAGACGGGTGAGTTATTTTTTACAACAAATATATATAGTTTAGCTATACTATAATAGAACAGTAAAAACAGAACGTCTGTACGCGCACATCTTCAGAACTTCTGGACGGATGTGAATGAAGCCTTTTTTTGTTGTATAGCTTGTACTAAGTCTACTTTTATTTGAGGATACATAACAAAATGTACATTTTCTAAAACATTGTTATTTCAGGCTTTCCTCCACTGGTACACTGGTGAGGGTATGGACGAGATGGAGTTCACAGAAGCCGCCAGCAACATGAGTGACCTCATATCCGAGTATCAGCAATATCAGGTAGATGTAGTGACTGGAGGTTATCGTGACGGAATGGGACAGCATCTGACTGTTAACGAAATTAGTTGTGGATGAGATCTAATCACAAAACAACATTTATATTATATTCTGTTTCATATTCTATTAAAAATGGAACAGTTCCAACCTCCTTCATGTATATAAATTACTTTGTAGATCTTTTTATATCACGAACTATAATTAATGAGTATTTTTCGACAAACTTTTGCTTTGCTATCCTCTGCTTGCTTTTTGCGGCGGTGGCGGATGTGAGTCGTTAAATAAGATTTAAACAATAGCTACTAACATATTCTATGAGACCGACCGATCGATGAGTTGTAGCCTCTGCACATCAAATGAACCATCTTCATAATTATTTTTGAACTCGATACATACTCTTTGATGTGTATAGAACTCGTCCCGATTTTGGTTTGCAACGGGATGTTGGCAAATCGTTTTGTAAAAACGCCAGAACTATATTTAAAAAGTATTAGGAACTATAAGGAAAAGTATAAAGAACTGTGAACTTTCTGCTAAGTTCACTTACATCTTTTGAAACTAGAACGTTCTCTCTAACCACGCTATGCGGGAAAAGGCGTGAAGCTGAGAAAAACAAATAGTCTATCAGCAGCCAAAAGCGTCTTTTTACCTTCTTTTCCACTACTGCAGGACGCCCACGTCGACGATGAGGAAGTGGAATTCGATGAAGAACCCGAGCAGTATGAAGATGAAGATGCAATAGTGACGTCAGCGCAAATATAATTTGTTTTTTGTTAAATTAAATAATATTTTGTTATAATAATATTAAATTGTTTTCTTTAAACCTGGAAGAATATCGTACAATAATATTGATTGTGTGTTCGATTGCCATGCGGGGAATGAATATATTTTTATTATTATTTTCATTTCTCCGCTCCGGTAAGACGAAGTGTGGCGTTGAGTTCCGTCTTAGTAATTACGTAAATCTGAAAATATCATAAATATCTTTCTTTCTTACTAAATAACTGATATTTATTTTTTTACAAATAGTCAATTCTAATTTTACAAAGGCATCTAATAATTACGAGTTATTTCTATAGAAAATGAAAAAAAAAAATATATATATATATATATATATATATATATATATATATATATATGTATATATAGACATGGAAGATATATAAGAAAAATATTGTTGGGGGCATTTATCAATGTAATAGAATCCAAAATAATGTTTGTCTGTTTGTTTGGGCAAGCTAATCTCGGTTACGGCTGATTTCATTCCACGCGGACGAAATCGCGGGCACAGCTAGTCAGTACTATATAAATATAAAATTTTGGCATCAACAGTAACAATAATAATTAATTATTAATGCATTTTCCAGCTGTAATACAAATAATATATATTCAAAATTGCATTTTAATGAAAAGTGAATGAATATTCTAGAAAAAGGAAGAAGACTTAACACAGAACTTGTTCAAAACCAAATAAAAACAACATTATTCATTGAAAAATCCATAATTTATTACAAATAAATATTAATAATTTACAAAATATGTCGAAATTCAGATCTTATATGATTAAAAAAACCGATCATCCATCCACTTACAACTCCACTTACAGTCCCTTAACCACGCTTAAAAAATACATAATTTACGAAACCTTCTATAATCTCATCGTTTACCTAACAATAGAAAAATGAAAATGAAACACGCAAATTATTTGAAAACGGTCACCCATCCATTTACACACAACTAAACTATAATATATATGTACATATATATAGAAAAGCCTCATATACTATGAAAAATACCATATACGACTATTATTGCTTTTGACTAAAAATTTAAGCCATAGTATTCGCAGCTACAGCGTCCGACCGGAAACGCGATGGGAGTGGGTTCGATACACACTTTCTCTCAATTCTTTCAATTCTCAACAGTTGCTCGCCTCAAATATCACTTCTTCAAAATCAACACTCAACATACAATGAGGAGAACAGGGTGTCCCGACACCAGGTTCTCTCCGCCTACCACCCAGTCGTATGGGACTTACGCTCTGACTTGACAGTACGCAGGTTTGAGTTCGTGTTGAGGCCACACTGGTGCCAAGTGAACTTCCGCCACGCTCTCCTCCATGGGCTCCTGTTGGAATGTGAATGTGATTTATTAGAGAACGAGTGTATGATAAATCGAACGAAGGAATGGCCAAATTGATTGAATAAAACGAAAAAGAATGCAGCTTCAAGCTATTTCCCGCATTGCAGTCGGAGAGAAACTAGTGTCAAGGCACTAATTTCTCGCGACTTTGCGCGTTGAGTGGCGGAATTGTCTTAGGTACCAGAGCGGAGAAGAAAGTCTGAAGCGGAATAGACAAAAAAAAGCAAAAGGTTAATGATGACTGATGATGAATAATGACTGACTGGTTAAAAATATATAATAACTAATCGACCGAATGAAAACATAAAACCTGAACGAATAAATGATAAAATAAATTATATATTAAAAATTATATATTCTAATTAACGATTGACTGTGTGAATGAACAACCAAACGAGTGAATGGTTTTAAAAACAAACTAAAGAAGCCGAACACTGACTGATACATAAGTATACGACTGGTTAAATAAATATGTAAACTTAAAAACTCAAATATTAACTGTACGAGAAAAATAAAAACACGAATAAAATATGGGCGAATAAGTGAAACAGATGAATGTACAAGATTTTTAGAAAACGTACAAAATTTAGACAGCTTTCCAAAAGGCGCGGGTTCGAAACCTGCTGCGTTGCAATTTACAAAAAAATGTTAAACGACACAAGCTCCACTCACGGATCTGTCGCGTCGCTTCGCACGCGCCCGCTTCGGCCACGGCTTCTTGAGGTGCACGTACGTGATGTGAGCACGCTTCTCGCTGCCGTGCTTGAAGCACTTCCCGCACATTTCGCACTTGAACGGCTTCAGGCCCGTGTGGATGAACATGTGCCGCTGGCGGTTGCTGTGCGTGGAGAAGGTCTTGGCGCAGAGCGCGCAGGCGTAGGCGCGGCGCGCGGCGTGCACGCGCCGGTGCGCCACCAGCCGCTGGCGCATGCGGAAGGCCTTGCCGCACGCCTCGCACGCGAAGGGCCGCTCGCCCGTGTGCGTCCAGCGGTGGTCCTTCAGCAGCGCGTAGCTCTGCAAGTCAGTCAGGGCCGAGGTTACAGTCAATGTCAGTAGTCGCCACGCGGGCAGCGTTGGGGTTCACGTACCTGGAACATTCTCCCGCACACCTCGCACATGCACGGCGACTTCATCGAGGGGTACTTGGTTCGGTTCTTGTCGGGGTGCATTCGCCTGAAGTGGCCGTGGTAGGCTCTAGAATCTTCCAATTGTAAGCCACACTGTAATAAAGTTTTATTTGTTGTTCTTGTAAACTGGTATCAGACGATAGCGACTTTGATTATACTTTAGCTGGATTTATTACTGTCGCATGGGTTTTGGAGGCCATCGCCTCAACTTTAGGAATAGTATTTAGCCTCAAATAATGTGCTTTCGTATTAGGCGTTCCACGGCTGGGGATGTCGAGCGATTTAGTAGTAATAAACAATTTTATTTAAATATTTAATTTAAAGATAATGCAAACAAAAAATGTAAAATTTTAATTATAGCCATTTATTTTAACACAACTTTTCTACGGTGAATTTGAAAAGATCATAGTGTCAAGATATGTTCTACTTTCCTCTTTTTTTTTTAATGAAAAAATCATAAAACAAAAAAAATGGCTTCGAATACACTCACCAATAAAAAAAAAGACATTTACATAAGTCTGTGTCTAGTGTCAAAACACTCCGTTCTCCACTTTCCGCACAGAACACAGAAGAACGTTCAAAAACACAGAAGAACGTGCTCAGTTTGTTTGGGCACGTCGAGAGGATTGGTGATGAAATAAGGGTATGAAAGGTATATGAAGCAAACGGTGTGAGCGGTAACAGAGGTGGGGGGAAGTCAGTGAGCACCGCCTGGAGGAGGGAGAGGCAGAAGTTTGCAGGAACTTTTCCAACTACCCCGCTGGGGTACAGCGAGAAGCTAAACGGTTGTGAATTCAAGTCCCAGTCGGGACAATGATTATATTAAAATTATTTTCATATCCCCCTGCTCTGGTAAGACAAAGTGCGACGATTTCGGGAGGTGCGTGGAGAACGGAAGGTCTTGGCACAAGGTTCCCTCCGACTGCCCTGAATATTAAAACATTGACCTGTTCACATGGTATGGGCCCTTCGGCTTTCCTCACTTGGCTCGGATACGCTTTTCTCTTGTCGTTCTCGTCTAAACTCTCTCTTTTGCTCTCCACTTTCCCGCTAATTCTCCTACCTCGTCTTGTTTTATTAGAATCCTTTGAATCACTAAAAATATCATATGCTGTTATAGAAACAAATAAATGAAAAAATATTATATTGTTGAAAAAATTTTGGAAAATCTGTTTTATTAAAACTTTGATTATTATGAAATTTTGGTAAATCTGTTTGGTAAATTGTTGTATTAAATTCTACACTAGTTGTAGGAACGCAACATCGTTTGCGTGGACTTTTAGACTAGTCGAGTGCATCAAGAAATGACACACTCACAGACTGTACGCAAAGTGACTTTATGTGACTTTAAGACATAGACGACCGAGCTCAAGAGTTAGTGTCATTAATAAGTTACTCATTTTATTAACTGATTAATAAAACTATGATATAAATAATTAGTTCATTAAATAATGATTTAGTGATTTAATGAACAAATGAATAAATAAATTAGTGTTTCAATAAATAAATGAATAAATAAATTTATGATTTATTGAATGAATGAATAAAGTACTGGATTTAAAGAACTAATGAATTAAGCATATGACTAATTCAATGAATAAAAAATTTATAACACTACACTAACGAGTCACTGTTGTTATGTCTCGCGGAGACGTGCAGGTGTCGTCTGTACGCGTCCTGCGACACGAACCTCACGTTGCACAACTCGCAGAGAGGACCATCCTCTGGTATCTGGTATAACGCACAAACAATATATTGTATATTAAAAAACACTTTTAGATAACGTATAAAAATTTGAACGCAGCGGGATCCGAACTCGCGCCTCTTGTTTACCGTCCAAGCACTCTGCCCGCTAAGCCATGAATTCTACATCCGGCTACGTCGAAATTCTTATACGCTTATCACAACTTATATTTGTTGTTAGCATATCTGTTGAGATTTTAACGAATTTCTGCTACCCAAAAGATTATTCTACGAACAATCGTTTGGCGAGAGAGAATGCTACATTGCAATTTAATATATACAAGTGTCGTGTTTAATATATACAAGCACTCACCAGACCATCGTCCAGTCTATGCTTCAACTTCTTATGCAGCTCAATACCTTTCTCGCTGACGAAACTGTAACCGCACAACGAGCAGACGAAATCTGAGGGATGTTTTATACGTACGTGGCCCATGTATGTTGTGAATTTACTGCAATTAGGGGAAAAAATACATTTATATAATGCTGTGAGCATTTAATAAGACTGGAATTTATTGAAATTATGAAAAAACACATATATATATATTTCCAAACAATTATTTACATATTTACATATCTATTAGTGACAATGATATCTTTGAAATAGGCTGTAGTGAGCATTTCATTCCCAATGCGTGTAATTATTTATAAAATCGAACTTTAACACACAAAGTCTTTTGACAACTTTTTTAAATGGTGATATAGAGCATTCTCGAACGTTTTCTGGGATCCAATTGTAAAAACGTACACATTGTCCCATAAAAGAATTACGAGTTCTATAGAATCGAGTTACAGGCGCGGCAAGTTTAAACCTATATTAAATTACTGAGTATCAAAGTAGTATTTGAGTATTAGTGTGTGTAACCTAAAATTACTGAGTATCAAAGTAGTATTTGAGTATTAGTGTGTATCGAACCCACGACCATTGCGTTTACGGTCACTCTTGACACTTGGTTCCCTCTGCCTAACCTGATATGCGTGAAGTTGCAAATATAAAGTATATTATCTATTAATATTTTGTTTTTAAATAATAAGATCGCAGCTTTGCCTGCGTAAACTATTTCATTTCTTCACCCGCTCGCGTACTCACTTAAAAAACAAACTGCCTTGATTTGATTTGCTTTAAAACTAAATGTTGAGAGAAATTTATTAAAATACAACAGTCAAAACTGCATTTGAATCTGTTAAGCCGTTACTGAGATTAGAATGCAAAAGCGCACACACAAACAGACAAAAAAAATAAAAATAATTGTTTTGGGTTCTATTTATTACATTGATAAATGCACTCAATAATATAATTTTCTCATATATCTTCAATGCACAAATAGGGATCGGTAACATTTTTATTATATGTAAAGATTGTGTGCAACTGTCAATATACTCACACAAACTCGTCTTGACAGTGAGGACATTGATATTTCGTGCCTTTGTGCCATCTTTCGTGTAATCTAGCTGTTTGTCTGTAAACAAAAAACAAAAAAATAGAGGCAAGTAGGCGGTGAGAGTGTTCTCATTTTAACTTAACAGAGAGAATTAAAATAATATATGTACAATTATCGCCTCGAGCGTGTATTGAACACACAATTATCGCATTTATATATATATCGCTCATCAAATATATATATATATATATATATATATATATATATATATATATGAAGCCATCGTGTCATGTTTGTGGGATCGAATTATTTTCATTTCTCTGCTCTGGTACCTAAGACAAAGCGCGGTGCTGAGTTTTGCAACTCATCATGCAATATCTCGGTTACGGGCGGTGTGTGGAGAACGGAGTGTCTTGCCACTAGGTTTTCTCTACTACTACCCTACTACCCTGGAATGCCTGAAATAGCGTGGAAATATTTATTTTATTTAACACTCAACGCAATATTATTATACACTAATACAAAAAATTAAATGTCATTATTTTATAGTTTATATATCCCGCCAATAATTTCGACCACAGATTAAATACGTTGCTCTGAAAGTCAGAAGCTGTTACAGCGATGTCAAACAGTGAAGGACCACGATGGCTTCTTTGCAATATAAAAACAACCACATTAAATATGTGAATAACACTTTAATGAATTATAAAAACGTTATCTTTCCCAAAAAGAACAAACAAATAAATACACCACACCACCAAACATTTATTACAACGAAATCCACTAAAAACAACTAAAAATAAAATTCACAAGCAAATTCGGACCCTTCTACCCCACCTATACATACCTATGTGTCGTTACATACGGGCACTGGTTACAACTGAACCTTTGGGTATGGTGCGCTGTTATATGCTTGCGCAATGCATGAGGATGTTTGAAGTGAGTTTTGCATATGCTACACTCGTATTCACCGCATTGCTGGAGGAAAAAATGTGAGAAGTGAATACAGGGTGTTTTATAAAAATTGTGTTTGAAGCTATATTTAGTTCTAATTTATAAGTAACTATTTACAATTATATCGAAAATAATGATTACACTGTATTAATGAAAAACCAGCTTCACGCTTTTATCCGCATAGCACTATACTCGTAGTTAGAGAGGACCTAGTATCAAGACATTGCGTGTTTAGAGACGGAACTCAACACCGTTCTTTATCTTGTCACAGCCGGGAAAAAATAATAATAATTTAAATGTAATCATTCCCTTGAGTAGGATTGAACCTATAACCGTTGCATTTACAGTCAGAGGCTGTCCCACTGCGGCTGTTTCATGGCCTTTTCGTATGGCGTCAAAGAGTAAATAATTGGGTGGTTTTTAAGTCATTATTATATTAAAAAACACATTTTTATGTTTAAAAAATAACATAATTACAAAAAAGGTTCGTGATTCAGTACAAAAATATTTTTGTTATAAGTAACAATGTAAACAGTTATTACTATACCTTTTTTAACATTGATAAAGTTAATAATGATATTCTTAAATATAATCAAAATTTTAATATTACTTCAACCTATTAATTTATAATGATTATTTATAACACATAAAGTGTTAGCTGTAAAAAAAATAAAACCAAAACCCCTGTATTACATGACCTAACCTACATTACCTAACTAAAACTAATAAAAATATTTCTTTACAACATTTTTGAAATTAGAAAAAAAAGCCACTCACATCAGTATGACGTGTCATATGTCCATTATACGCGTCCTCGTCCAAAAACCCTTTAAAACACTCAGTGCATTTAAATACCGAATTCTTATAGTTCGAACTCTCTTGCCTCTTCACTATTTCCGCCACTTGCTCCTCGTAGGAGAGATCGGTCACTGTGAAGAGAGTTTCATTTAAATCTTCATTCAAAAAAGGTTTACGACGCCTGTCTATTTTAGGTTCTTCTTTTTTCTTCTTGATTTTCTTCTCCCGTTTGACTTTTTCTTTCTTTTTTTTCCTCTGCTTCTCCAATGGGAGACTATCGTCACTCGAATACTCTTTCATGGAGAATTCATTTTCGTTAATTTCTGTGAAAATATCGACTTCTTCATTGTTTTCACTTTTTATTTCATCCAATGGCAATTCTTCAAATTTATTTGTCTCTATGTCTGGCTCTTTATGTTCTATGTACAAATCACAGTGGTCTGGGTCTAATATTTTTTGATTTAAGGTAGATGAGAGCAAGTTCTCTTCCCGGTTGATGCATTTTAAATTGTCTATTGTTATCTGTAATAAGATTATTATGTATTATTATCTCACAGAAAATATATAAATCAATAAATAATATATTTTTAGAGGTATACACCTTAGAAGTATACAACCTCTAAAAAGAACCTTTAAACACACAAAATAAATTGAAAATCAGGAAGATATCATAACTTTTTAATAAAAACTACACAAATATTAAAAAAACCTTGCAAATGCAAACTTATCTATAAAATTAGAATAAAATAACAAGCTATTTTAATAACCTTTCGGAAATTTTTGGAATCATAATATTACAAATCTTAGAAATTCATACAAAAATATAAAAAAAGGAATATTCCAAGTATGTATTATAGAAACACTCACAATTTCATGTCTCTCTGTCAATTCTAGCATTAACGAGTAGGCTTTTAGACTTTTAGTTTTAAATTTATTACAATTTATCAGTCTTTGTGCACACTCAGTACAGAGATATTGTGGTAGACTGTCATTGAAGGGCTGGGAACAAAATTGACATTTTAATTATTTTTTTATTTGCAGCTTCACACTCCTTCACGTATAGCAGAGAGTCAAGGCACTCCGTTATCGACTTTCCCACTCAGTGAATTTATCATCATTTGACCATTTCTGCGCTCTGGTGAACAAGATAAAGCGCATATTTTTAGAAAACGAATAAACATTTAATAAGTGTAATATTAAAAATATTTAATAAATACCATTCTCTCCCGTCAAACGTTTGTTCGTAGAATAATTTTTGGAGAGCAGAAATATGTAAAAATCTCTCTACAGAGATCGTAACAACAAAAATAAGTTTTAATAAGCGTATAAGAATTTCGACGCAGCCGGATGTAGAACGGATGGCTTAGCGGTCCGAGCGCTTGGACGGCAAACAAGAGGCGCGGGTTTAAATCCGGCTGCTTTCAAATTTTTATACGTTTTCCGATGCGGGCGGTGCGTGGAGTGTCGTGACACTAGGATCTCTCAGACTACTTGACTGCTATACAGAAAAAAGGAAGCTGATTACTTCAAATATATATTTCTAATATTTCCATACCGAGATCCCAGTAAGAGTTTTATAAGCCTCCCCTAGATCGTATTTCTTTAACGAATGCAACTTTTTATCCATACTTAAACAGATACGGCACACCTGAAAAATAAATTAATAAATGAAAAATAAAAAAAACCCGGCATTGAATTCAGTTCGTTATAAATTACCAAGTCATTCGCTTTGCATTAAAGAATTCTCTGTAACAACTACATACCTGTATTGTTATGGGAACAGCTCCAATCTTGACTTTCCGCAACCCATTCCTAGTTTCATACAAGTCTTCACACAAAAAATGATCCGAACACACTACACTCCTTTCTTTGGGAGACCATTCATCTTTACCGATTGCTTTTAGCCAAGAGGCTCTGGCTTTTGGCTCAGTTGGGAATCTAATTATTATATTTAAATACATTATTAGGTTTCACAATCACTTTTAATGGCATTAATTCAGTAAAAGGAGCTTTATATTAATCTAAACTACTTAACACAATTTTTTACATTTTAAAGTGTTATTCAAACATTTAGAAAATTGATTGGTTTTATGTTTTATAGAAATGTTTTTACTTTAAAAACACTTTATTATTTTAAAAACACTTACACTTAACACTTTTAGTATAAAAGTAAATTATAATTGTGGGTGACATTGAAATCATAATTAATATGTAACAGATCATATATAACACTAATAAAATATAATAATTTAAATACTATTATTTTTTATTTTATTTATAATTATAGTTTAAGTATTAGTTTATTTTCTTTTTAGTTTCATGCTTTGTCAATGAGAGAACAGTCAATGGATCGAGAAAAGGAACAGCCAAATGCTGCAGTACCTAAGTGTTCAGCCCTCCCTTCTCTCTGACTAACCTGCATTACATTATTACATAAAATAATTAACTATACATTTAAATATAAATTATTAAAGAAAAAATGAATTGATATAGCACAAATTAAATTTACAGATAAAAGGGTTTTAAGTTTTGCATTGATGTTTAGGGTATTGTTAATGGTTTTGGTTTTTGTTTTAAAAAAAAATTACACTACTTTAGTAATAAATTAAATGTTTATGATAAATTATAACAAAACTAAACAGACAACTACTAATCACTTCTACAAACTCAATATTGTAAAAATTAAGGAAAGGGGTCAGGAAAAAGACAGGTTTCCTAAAAAAATGGCAAATGTTAGAATTTATTATTTGTATGCATTTAAAAGTTTCAGAACTACGTAAATACGAAATTCGACATATCATTCATACAAATAAATTATTTAAATAAATTTAATAAATAATAGTCTTAAAGAATCAAAAAAATGTATACAGTTAATTAGAAATTGTATTAAAACTTACACATGGAAAGTAATTCCTTCTGATTTAGTAATATGCCTTGAATCGTTTTTACAGGAGGGAATACAGCAACGCATTTTCAAATATTATTATATTGTTCAAATAAACAAAAAAGGCAATTGTACACTTGTATTTTATCAAACCATTGAGTTATACACATCTTTTTTTCATTGGAAACATTAGCTGTGTATATATTTATACAATAATTTCATTAATATTTAGTATTTCATCTTAATATTAATAAATAAATAATTTAAATAAGTTAAAGAAGAATTTTGTATAATTCACGTCTATCCGATCTGTCACTTCGCCGATGATTTGTATAATACGGTCAAAGTTAAATCAGTCCATAGTTATTTGCATCTCTTTTACTCTCATACAAGTTAAACATTTAATAAAAAAGAGAAAACATATAGGTACTATATTTCATTTAGTCGCATAGCAAAGCTTGACAAAAAGTAAACATACCTATACACAACTTTTTTTTCTTGAGATGCCGAAAGAGATACTAAATAAAAGTGACTTTATTCTTTTTTGTATAAGCTTTTTGATATTGTTGTTTTAATTTGATGCTTTGTATTTTAATTAACACATAAATTTGACAATGTAATTTACATTACAAATTGTATCAATTGGGTTTTATTATTTAAGTCAGTGTTTTATGGTTTTATAATGAAATTTTGATCAATATTTAGTACCTACTAGCGACCAACCCGCGACTTCGCCTGCGTAAATTACACAATTAAACTCTTTCATGCTTACGCCCGCCAGTATATTCACTAATTAAATTTATAATTTAAATGGTTGTAATTTTTTAATTTATGACCCGATTGAAATAAAATAAGCATTAATGTGAATGGAAGTTTGCCAAAACAATACTGCATTAAAATCGTTAAGCTATTTTAGGTTCTATCACATTGATAGATACCCCCATAACATGTTTTTATATATGTACATGTGCAGACAGCGTTCACTTATATTTTTATTATATGTCGCTAGCTAGGTCTGAACCTGCCAATAACTAAACCTGGACGAATAACTAAAGCAATATTGCTTTAAGTACAATGGCTTTTTAACAAATTGCTAATGCAAACATCAATGACGTCTGCCCTCACGCGTCTGTCCGCGTTCGGGTCGCGGTCGCGCACTCAGCGATGAGCGACTTCTTCCCCCACCTCACCCGCCGTGCGTCGGCCTCGCCGTAGTATAGCGCACTCGGTTAAAATAATATTTGTCCGAATGAAACCCATGAAAGACATTATATCTACTTTAAATACCAGAAGCGATTAAAGTATCAAACTACCATATTAATGTATTGACTACAATGGTTCACTATTTTGGCTTTAATGGCTTGAACATAAGATACTTACTTGATATTTTGGTCAATTCACACAATGTCTTTATAACTTGTAGCCTATGTGTTATTCTGATGTATAAGCTATATTATTGTTAAGTTTCATTAAAATCCATTCAGTAGTTTTTACATGAAATAGTAACAAACATCCTCACAAACTTTCGCGTTTATAATATAGGTATGATAATATTATACATTAGCTAAAACAAACTCATTCTTCACAAACTTTCATTCAAAAACAAACAAAAAAATCAAAAAAATTATAGATTATAAAAAAAATTAACTACATTAATAGGTATATCACAATAGTCGTGGCAAGTAGCATATATTTAGAAATTAACTTAACACAGTGGATGCTTGTTGGTGAAATTATATTGCTGTAGAAAACAATTAAAAATATAAATATCAATTATTGAAATATGATCAGTGGCAGTGACTCGCCAGGTACGTTTTGCTAAAACTTACGTTGTACACAAATTTAAGTAAAATATATTTTTATATAACATTAAAAAAATGCCGTTTTAGACATTGAAAAGGTTGTTAACATTCAATAAACCTAATAGTAAAGCAAAGCCTAGGTCTTAAGTTAGGCACCTAAAATATATTCATTTTCAATATCTAATACATAAGTCATAAATCGTAAACCTTTTGGTCGCAATTTCACTTTTAATGTCGCTCTTGGCTGGCTTCGCTTTACGCTCTTCGAACGTGCCAAACACAAAATTTATTATTAACTATAAAGTGGCAATAACTATCAGTTGTTGCAAGCAATTTATTTATTATATATGACAAAATTAAAACGAAGCCTGTAAATCATTATTTACATAAATTTTATTAAAGTGTATCTAAGTTTATTTCAACATCGACAAAATGTTGTTTATCACTGTACGAAAAACTTTAAAAATATGTGTCTACTCCAACATATATTTGCATTGCATTACTATCCAAACTACTCAACGTGTATGCAAAGTTCCTAATTAATAAAAAGCTTGTAACAAAATAGTGTCTGTACGTGCACAAATACGGAACTACTAGACCGATTTAAATGAAACTTTTGAGTTGTACTGCTTATAGGCTTAGGCAGGATTGATTTTGAAGAGTGAAACCATAATAAGCTACTCTACTTTAAGACAATAGGAAATTGAGTCTTAACAAAAGTTGTTCAGTGTGATACGTATTTTGGTGGGAACGGTTATTAAATCCTAATAATTTATTTGTAATGTATAAATAAAAACTTATAGTCATATTATATTCATCGCTATATGTATACATAAAGGTATGTACGGGTTGTAAATATGTATTTATAATTAAAAAAAATAAACCTTTGGCCTTTGCGCACCTACACTTTTATATTTTATTTTGTTGTATATTGTGTGCAATAAAAAATATATCATATATCTTTCTGCACTCCTCTATATAAAATTGATCTGCTAAATTTCATATTTCTGCGAGTCGAAAGGTTTTTCTTTACGAATTAATATACAGATTAAAAAACACATATAACAAAAAAATGTTAGGAAATTTGTATAGTATTTGCCATAACAAAGGGAAAATAAAAACACATATTTAACTTTAACTACTTTTATTATCTAATTAAAGCTCTTTTATAACAGAAACAGTAGAAATTGGCCATTAAGAAGAGGTGTAACTCAAAATTTTACAACTTTTCAATTTACTTAAAACTGATAATAAAAAGTTACTCTAAAATTCTATGGAGGTTTGTTTATTATTTACAAAATGTTTTGAGATGGCACACTTTCATTCTAAAATTGCCATATATATTAATTAATAACAGTTTCACGCTTTCCTACGCATAGCAGGGTAGTCAGAGAACCAAGTGCCAAGACACTCCGTTCTCCACTTTTAGGCAGTATTTGTGCGTGTTGAGTGGCGGAACTCAACGCCGCCCTTGCCTTGCCTTGCCAGAGCGGGAAAGATGAAAATAATAAAATTATAATCATTCCCCCGAGTGTGTATCGAACCCACAACCGTGTCACTACGATTTACGACCCTTTCTTAATATCCTTGGATAACATCGTTTTTTCATAAGACTTCTGATTTGAATTTTTCGCTCTTGAAGTCTTGAACAAAGTTTGGACCTGTTTGTAAAATAAAACAATCTATATTATATCCATACCTTATTACAAATTCAAAAGTAACTCTGCTGCGTGTCTGTGACGCATCGCAGCCATACCGCTGAACCCATTGTGATGAAATTTTATTTAGAGGTACTCGAATGTGTTAGAATAAACATACAATAACTACTTTTTTATACCATTTTTAGAAAACGCCACTGAACGAAATAGCTATAGTTCACGCGAGCGAAGTGGGGATCACTATATAGTACAACACACTATGCTATTACGCGGAGAGAAGTGACACTTGTGTGTTAGTAGAGGAGAGTGTACTGTAGGGGAGGGATGAGAGGGGAGTCCCTGAAATTCCTAGGAGAACCGGTTTGAAGTAAAAAAATTTCAAGTTTCACTTAGTTAAAAACCGATTTGATTTGATTTGATCAATTAAAAAACGAGATTTGATGTTCACACAAACGAAGTAGCGAACCACAACTTTATAATATAATTAATAATATTTAATATTGCGTATACACGATGGTTGTGGGTTCGATACACATTCAGAGCAAAGAGTATGTTTAAATATTATTATTTTCATTTTCCCGGCGCGGCGTTAAGGTCCGCCAAACACGTATTATTTCTAAATGAGTAAAAAGTAAAAGTATTTGCCATAGATTATAACAAAGCGTTTCACATTGTAGCTACCTACATTTAATTAAAATGTTGAAAAGTAAAGTAATATTTTGCTTCATTTATTTATTCATTTAAGAATTTGTATGAAAACAAAACGATTCTATTTAATTTGCACAATTCAAATATAAACAAAAGGAAAATACACTGGGGGGTACCACAAGATGACGTAATATGTCAAATACTTAATTTTTTTCAGTGAGAACGACCTAGAATCGCGAATATAAGATATGCATGTTTAACTTTCTAAAATCCATTAAAAAAAACACCAAAATTAAACTTACGCAGCCTCAACAATATTCAGAATAGGTGTGTCAATATTATTCCTTCTGTATTTTCTTGATTTATTATTTAAATCATTGTTATTGCCCAATGAATCTGAATCTGGTGATTCAGTAATACAGCCCGTATCATTAACTTTTGATTTATCATTATCCGTTGATTCATTGCTGATTTTCAAAGGATCTTCTTCAATATCGACACTGTGATCAAAGCTATTTTCTGTTTTAACCATATCAATATCATTTGGTGTTTGTTTATCTTTTTTATATTGAAAATCAATACTATTTGTTATTACACTATTATTTATAATTTAAGCAAATTACTAAAAGCTAGTAAATAAAAAAAATTATACCTATAGTACCTAAGATAAAACGCGGCGTAGAGTTCCGCGTCTCAAACGAAATCGTAAAAAAAGAATATATTATGTACTCCTTTTTCGCCATATTGTATCAACGATTATCTACTACAAGTTAATCTTTCATATGTTATTTATATCGATTTTTGTTAAAAATATGAAAGCCGCCATTTTATTGTAGCGGCCATTTTGTATTTCCCACGATCTACATATGTATATAGATCGTGAGTTCCCACGATCTATATATGTATAAAAAACTTTCAATTTTATATAAGAAAATACAATGTTTATATTTAAATTATCCTCATTTACCTGGTCAAGTGAAAGAAAGCGGCATTCAGTATGTGTCACTAAATTGGGTGGAAAGTGGAGTGCGGAGGGTTCCGACGCTAGCATCTCTCCGCTTTCCCTTTTACTTGTGAGAGAATCCTGAACCTGACAAGATGAAGATTTATTTTTAGAAAAAATCGTATAAAAATGATAACGTACCCGGACTCGAACCCACGCCTCTGCCGCTACTACAACTGGACACGCACTATACAGTGGAGATACTGGCATACGCGCGGTACAACTTGATGCAGAATATTTTTAACACTTTAAAAAGTGTTATACACACACTTTGATAAGAAAAATATTTCAATTTTTAAAAATTAATCTGCTATCAGTGAAGTCAAGGCTAACATTAGGTAACGCCGCACTTAGAACATGAAAGTAATATAAATATAATCAATATATCCCTCCCCTGAGTGTATATCGAACCCACAACCATCGCATTTATAGCCAGCTGTCACACTGTGACACGATAGATCTTCTTAATTGAAAACTATAAATTATTGTTACAAATTACACATAAATTATATAAACCTTACCAACTCAATATATAAAAACAAAATTCGAAATTAAAATACTATTATCTATTCAACTAGTCTATGACACGCACGTTTTATATCGTCAGTTAATATAAATCCGTTAGTATTGTCAGTCCCACAACAAGCTACCACCGTCTCGGAAGGTATTCATTTTTCTATTTATGGACCACTTGAAATGAAATAAGCACTAAATGTTAAGGGAAATTTACCGCAATAAAATAAAATTTACAGTCAAAAGTGCAATTAAATCGGTTAAACCGTATAAAGATACGGTTAAAAAATACTGCTAATCTAAGGATTAGCGTGCACGAACTCACAGACAAATAAATTAGGTTCTATTATATTGATAAATGCCCGTAATATTATTCTTTTCATATATCCTCCATATCTGCCACTCAATTATAATACGGCATTATATATGTAACTAGCTACCCGGTCTCGGTTCGCCCGCATTTTCGCCGCTCTGCCCGCTAAGCTGCGTAAGCAACCAGAACGCTTGGACGGTTTCTAAGAGGGGCGTATTCCAATCGCTCTGCGTTCAAATTATTATAGATTTTCTTAAAAAAATATTTGTTTATATTTGGAATACCTTTACCTAAATCAGCATCAGCAGCATCTTCATAGCTTTTATTATCCACATTCTCCATAACTATATATTCTCTTTTGAGAATGTTAGGTATTTTCATCACGTTCTGACATTCAAACTTGCTAGGTACACAACCCGGCTTCATTCGCACTTGCCTCACGGAACCCATTACGTGGTACTTCATATAATTTTCCATGTCATTTGGCAACTGAAACAAAGGGATAAACGTCAACAAAGTCACGGCTGGACATTTTTTTTTTAATTTTATGAAACAAAAAAACAGGCTATGTCAAAATAACTGTACGTTGATTGGAAATATTAATGTGACATCATTAATATTGACAAAGATTAAGCAACGGGCGTAAAGCGGAGAGCCGAGTCGTCGTGTCGCATTGCATTGCGACAGCGTCCATCTGTCAGCCCGTTGGTTGTGGGTTCGATCCCATCCTGGGAAACGATTATACGTAAATTATTTCCATTCTCTTACTCTGGTAGGACACAAAGCCCAATGTGTCAAATTCGGGCGGAAAGTGGAGAACGGCGTGTTTTGACCCTAGGTTCTTTATGATGATGATGCTAGACTGCATAAATCGAGACACAAAAAAAAATTAACTGCGATAAATCAGTTTCGAAGGCCGATTGATTAGTTGAATTAAGTACTAATTTATACTAATACATTATTTTAATAACATATAATGATAAAATACTTTTTTTTCTGTATAATGCTAATATACTTATTAGAAACGTTTAAAAATTCGAACAAGCGTCTCTAGTAACCGTCCACGAGCTCTACACAACTAAGCTATAAGTTGCTATCGAGTTCGACAACTTATTTTTTTGTTAGAATCTCTGTAGTTTGAAATTCGTTCAAATTTTTATATGCCTCTAAATATGCATTTTATAGTAATATTAAATCATATTCACTTTTGCACAATTGAGCTAAAAAAAAATATGCAAGCTAGACGCAGACTAGCGTGCCGACATACAAGTGCGATCGCATTGACGAGTTTTACCGCGGAGGTCGCACTGGCTTTTGATATGTCGATCATTTTGAAATATAGAGAAAAAAATGGAAATATATTTTTTTCCCGAGGTAGCATTTTGTTTTTATATCCTTGTAACATGTTTATTTTAATTTGAATATTATCTAAATATAATGAACAAATCTTTAACTTAAAATTAATTAATATAAAATTAAATTTTGAAATGAAACTATTTTAACTGGATTAATTGCATATAATTTTGGTTAATACATTTTTAGAAGACGACGTTTCAAACACTTTATAGTAGTCTGTGGTCACAGGTAGACTGAGGTGGCACTTGTCTGTAATTTGATACTGTTATTAAAATTATATGCTATTAATTCGGTTAAAATAGTATAATTTCAAAATGTGTAATAATAGCAAAAATCAAAGAACTTATAAAATTAAATTTTTCATTAGGTAGAGAGAGGAACTCAGACTGGTGAGCATTAATGCATATTTTAAAGGGTCTCTTAATGACACTTGGATCATAGAAGTCCCACAATGACTTCATCCCTCTCAATGTGATGGATACCCATGGCACTCACTGAGCCACAGTGTGATGGGTCACATACATCTGTGGAATGCTTAAGAGTTTATTCACTTAGACAACAAACAAACAATAATATTGCAATTGTGGAATTTTTAACCAAAATGTATGTCTCTTATGTATAGGCACAGTAAATAGTCTTACATATACAATTATATTATATTAAGTTTATGTTTTATAGAAAGCTGTAGCTTATATTGTAATAAAAAAAAGTAGATTTATATGACAAGATATAAATAACATTATTTTAATTGCCAGATATTATTGATTAATTAATACTTTTTCCAGAGAATTAGGGGGAAGACCTTAGTTGACTGTCAAGTATGTAACAGCGACAATGCTGGATAAAATTCACATAAAAAGCATGAGGACTGCCTGGAGCTAATGTATGAAGAGGTATATAGAGATAACAGTATAGGAGGCAAAAAAAGTTTGCATGGACCAAAGAATTTAACACTCATCCTCTCTGACTAACCCACTAGGTATAAAGCATGAAGCCTTTTTCCAGCTGATAATTTTATTTCTAGATAGCAGATTCTGCTCACTCAGGCCTAGTAATATTATGGAATGTTACTAAATATTTTGTCATGAGGCCATCATGGCATCGTGGCACAAGGCAACATCTGACTTTAATCAAGATTGGTTATAGGTTCCATGCTCAATTAAAAGAATGATAGTAGAAAGAAAGGTAGGTAGTTTAAATATATTTGTTTCTCGCTCTGGAGAACAACTCAGTTACCACCACTTAGCACGTAATGTCTCAAATTCAAATAATAAAACTTACATCAAAATGGTCGTCACAAATGTAAAGAGCACTTTGAGTAGACAAAGAACTAGGGTCTCTTTTAGCGAGTCTAAGCCAAGATCTTCTTATGTTTTCTTTTCTTGGCACACTAATCCATAACTTGTCTGGCGTCCTTTTTGAGTTGTTAATGCATTCCCGGACAATACAGTAATGATAGCTTCTATGTTTTTTATGTAAAGTTTCAGTAGTCATCATTTTTTAAATTCAAATTGTGATATGAAAATAATTTATAATCGATTTGCATTCACTTGACAGGTACTTATTTACAAATTGTTTGACGTAAAGCAAACAGTTTAAAAACAAACATGGTGGGCCAAATTACATGTTTAAAAACATATCACATCTTTTACGAAACATAAATAAGAAAGTGTAAAAAAAAGCCACTGTAATGATTTTATTTTGATTATTTTAATTTTTAGCATTCATTGTGAATTGTATTTACTTGAAACGAATCGTTTTTTTCATACAGTTTCATTTATAAGCTAGGGATCAACACATAAAATGAAGAATAGATTTCGATTCCCGGAAAACATTAATCAATGTCCAGAAGGTCCAGAACCGATTTTCAAATGTAATCGATTCTTAGTATAATATTTTTTTAAGAATATATATTCTAAAAATTGTTTTGTGATCAGAACCATAAATCTAGTTTAATAGATGTCTAAAACTCAATATATTATAATGACTGAGTGATAATAATAAAGGGTCACAAATATCATAAACTACACTCGTTCACAAAGAATCGATTCATGGACGATATTTAGCCACAAATATTCAACTGGCCGAACCTGAGCAGCAAATCTCAAATATTAATCACCGGCACGAAACAATTATCAAGAGAATTAAAAAGAAAAAGAAAGAAAAGAACAATAAGAAACATATTAGTAGATAGAATTAATAGACTACATAAAGAACTTTAACATTTTTATTGTTATTGAAAAAATATAAAAACAAATTAAATATAGTAAAATTCTTAATAAAATTAAAGGTTTTATTTTCTATACACTCACGAAAAACTTTCATAATATTTAATATCATGAAAAAATCAAATGTACAAAAGATACTAAGTTCGCTGTTAGATGTTCAGCGCAGTTCTTTAATTCGCTTCGAACGTGCCAGTAGAGCACAAATCACTTTGCGAATGTCACGTAGTATGGAAAAGGCGAACACACGAGTTATAGATCGGTAAAAAAGAGATACAATCACACTGATCGATTGTATGTTAAAAAGAGATCCGGTATCAATACACATATTTACAACAGATAATACATGAAATAAATCACAGATAATATGTAAAGTAATGAATAATTAAGAAGGGATAAGACCATTAATTGTATTTTGTTATACCTTAGTTGTAAATACATAAAGGACTAAACAAAACACAAACATTGAACTTCCCGCAGGGGTATCACAAGATGGCGTGCTATCTCCCTTAATATTTTAAATTGTTATTAACTCAATTACGCAGAACTTTTCTTCTCTCTATCATATATATGCAAACGACGTTCAAATTTACCGTCAATGTAACCTTGAAGATCTGTCAAAGCCAATTAACAACGTAAACAGTGACATTGATGCTATCTTGAACTGGAGTCGGCTTTATGGTATTAACGTACACCCTGACAAATCTCAGGTAATTATTATTAGTAGCCCGGGTATAATTCGTAGGATTGATTGGCCAAATGTACAAGCTGTTGTGTATATTGGTATTAGTATATCCTTTTGCAACATAGCAAAGTACCTCGGCGTGTATTTTGATTGAATCCTGTCTTGGTCGGCTGATATCAACCATAACAGCCGAAAAACTTTCTTGGCAGTGAAGTCATTTCGACGATTATGATCGCTTCTTCCATACCCATTAAAATGACGTTAATAAATTCTCTGTTACTACTTATTTTTGATTAAGCAGATACAAGTTTTATCAATGTGTCCGAGGACCAACATAACAAACTTGAGCGAATTCAAAATCTAGCTTTACGATTCATATTCGGGCTCCGTAAATATGATCATGTGAGATACATGATCATATTTGCGGAGCCCGAATGTTTCGTGTTAAGCTTGTGGCTTCCCATACGTTTTCGCCGGAACTTACGTCTTCTGACTTCCTGTACTGCTGCTTCTTACTTAAAGGAGAAATTTAATTTTATCGGTACGCCAGGAAATGTGGAACTGCATTATCACAACAATTTAACGCTACGCATTACTGTACACAAAATATAATTCTTTGCAGTAATTTACTGTTTAATCGATAAATTTGTGGCACAACTTACCTTTAAATATTCGTTTCGTAACAAGTGTCGTACCAAGTTTCGTAGTCGTATTCAAACTATTGTATTGTTGAGGAAGGTAAGTAAATTTTAGTCACCAATGTATCATATTATTTTTGTTTGATATTACGTTCATTCGTCTTTATTGTAGAACGAATCTATTTAAAACTTTTATATCGGATAGTTTTTTATTTCAGATATCCCAAAAATTACGGAACTCAATAACACCAATTTTCTATTATATTATACTAACATTTACTTTCAACGAAGTGATATTCGTAAAAGAAAATATTTGTTTGTATGACTATATCAATAGGATATCTACGAACTAATTCTAACCAATTTCGTTGCATTTTGAAATTATTTATAAATAAAATCGTTCATAAATAAAAAACTTACAATTTTAATTATAAATTTAAACAAAGTCTGTGTTATAAGCCGAAACGCGGGCGGATGAAAAAAGTAAATAATTATAGTCGTGTAGTTTATGCAGCCGAAGCCGCAAACGGGTCGTTAGTTATGACTATAGTAATAGAAACCCCTAAAGACCACTCAAACAGAGTTGCGAACATTAACTAGTCATTAATAAATTTGTTTATATCATTCCGAGCCATAAGCTAATAATTTAATATTTTTTTGTAACAGCTTACGTCAAAGTGATCTTCACAGAAGACCTACAGACACAACTGTTGGATTTCTTTGAGCTCGAACAAGCCAAATTTCTCTAGCATTTCTCGTACACGGAAGGTGTATAAATAACTTCTTCGGTGTTCTAATGTTAGTATTTGTACACTGCGGCGTTGCACAGCACTTATAAAACTTACAATTAATTTTTTTGTAAATTTAAAATTACTCAAAAATATGTAAAATACTCACTTGCCACTTTAGAGTGTAGTGATTACCAACATATGACGTCATCACGCTTCGTGACGTTTTGAAATTTTATTTGTAAGTTTATTAACTTACAAAAGAATGAAGATAATTACTAAAACATTGTCTGTTATAAATATTTTTAATATATCATATTTTATATTAATATATATTTAAAATTTATTCAGCAACTAACAACGTCGTGACGTTCTAGATAGTATCTTAGTTGATGCATCTAAAATGTCAAAGTGAAGTCTGTCAGTTGCTTGGAAATGATAAATGCGAAAAAGTAAACAAAAAATGTATTTAAACATATATTTATAGTTTTAAATGAATGCTTATTATATTTTAAAGTGAAAGCATACTCAATGATGGATATTTTAATAATAAAGTTAATTTTGATAGAACCATAACGTTTTAAGTCCACAATTGTATTACACGTTTGTATTTTTACGAAAATGCGGTGTTGTGTGGAAAATTGTACAAATGATACTCGTAGAAAAAATAAAAATAATGGAATCAGTTTTCATATGTAAGTAATAAATCTTGTCATAAATCTTACATTAAAGATATAATAAAATAACTTTATTAGTACGCGTGCCTTAAGGACATCTAAAACTTTATAACTTTAAGTTAATTACAGATGTTATATGTTTTGTTTATCGAACAATATTATAACAATAATTTGACTCTTATTAGAACTAACCATTTTGTCAATTGATATTGCAGAAAGTCAATAATGTTGTTTTCTTTAAAATATTATACTAAATTAATTTGAATATTTTACATTTAAGGTTCCCTAACGATGAAAATCTTAGAAATTTATGGTTTGATGCACTTGGTGTGTCAAAATGGGAACCAAAAGATAGAAGGTAATTATTAAAAAAATAATAAGTAAATGTTCATTTATACAAAAAAAACAAAAGAAAACTAAATACCTTAACATGAACTTGTAAGGTCTCGAATTGAGGCAGAAAGCCTAGAATGGTATGAATGGTTTATGTTGGGATAATAATTGGTTTTATTATTTGATTCTAATGATGCTTCCACTTATTTTAGCACTGTATGTTCGGAACATTTTCATCAAGATTCATTTTATGACACTAAGTGCGGTTTAAAAAGAATTAAGAATGGTTCAGTGCCTTTGCCTATTAATGTAAGTATATTTATTTAATATTTTTTTTTACCTGAAAACATACCTTTTTGTATATTTATAATAAAAACAGTTTTTTCGAGAGATAGATAATGATAATAATAAAGGATATAGGAAGAAAACTACATTCTTTTCTGTTACAAATATAATTTTGTTTTTATTATAAACTAGCGACCCGCTTGCGGCTTTGCCTGTGTAAGCTACACGACTTCACTTGTGTAAGCTACACAACCAAACAATTTCGTTTTTTCATCAATAAAATCATATTTCTTTCATCCCAAATGCTTTTATTTCTCTAAAAATCTTTGATTGACAGCTGCCATTTAGACTTACCATATCCGAAATTATCCGTAACGTTAATATCGGATTCGGCTACGGTTACGGTGGTACATTCCTAGCCTTTGTCTGTTAAATATAATACAAGTGAATTTTAATTTTAATATCTTAATTACTGTCCATCATGGGGCGGTTGTTTGAGTATTTGAATTATTTTGATTGTTCTGATTTGGTAAAAGACAAAGCGTGGCGTTGAGTTCCGCCACTTAGCAAGCACGCAATGTGTTGTATTCAGGCGGTGAGTGGAGAGCGGAGTGTCTTGATACTAGTATTAGCTAGTGTGAATATTGGAAAAAAAACAAATTTATTTAAATTAAGTCTTAATAAATAAGTGTATTATTCGTAAAGTTCTGTTCGTTATTTTAGGATCCATCAGATGATTTGGACGCTCCAGC
Organism: Podotricha telesiphe; assembly: GCA_038994665.1. Taxonomy (NCBI): domain Eukaryota; kingdom Metazoa; phylum Arthropoda; class Insecta; order Lepidoptera; family Nymphalidae; genus Podotricha; species Podotricha telesiphe. Next base: position 157,540 of record JAOYRR010000467.1, read on the forward strand.
CACATTGAGGGTAAGGATTTCTTTTTTAGGTGCAATTGTAGTTCGGGCTGTCACCAGGTTCTCTCTGTCTGACCTGCTATGCGGGTTACTGCTCGAAGCATATATTGATACGCAGTGGAACAGCGTCAAACTGTAAAAATCGATTCCAACTCGGAATGATAACATTTAAAAAAAAATCTCATTTCCTTGTTCTGGTATGATAAAGCGTGACGCTGGTAAAACAGATCCGGGGGAATGCTAAAAACGGAGTGTCTTGATACTAGGTTCTCTTGTTGATGATTGAAGCGCTTTGACCACTAAGCCATACGTTCTATACAGATACGTCGACATTCTTATACGAATTTTTTAAAGGTATGCAGGATATGTTTAGCGATGGATGTGAGGATGTACCACATATCTGAGCATAAACTGGGGACTGTTTACGAACAGGTTACTGGAGTTCCGGTGAGTTTTTCTATATATATTTTTAACGTGTATTTTGTAGAAAAACTTGTATGACAGTGTTTTATTTATGTGATAAATCGGTAGCTACAATCAGGTGCACAGGTTAATAATGTAGCTGTAATATTGATTCTTTTTTTTTAATTCAGTCGAGTCGAGTGGCTGAACTCAACGCTGCGTCGCAATCAATTCCCTGAGTGGGAATCAAACCCACAGCCAATCGCGTTTACAGTGACACACAAACGCGTTATGTTTTACCACGATATTTGGGCAATTTGTTTATTGTCTGATATTTTATTATTTTTTAAAGTCTCGTGTACTTTTCAGAGAGATTAACCTTTTTGTATTAGAGGGCCCAAAAAGCGAAAACATTTTAAAACTGTTGTAAAACAACTGTACTCGATGAATTCGTAGTTTAGTATGGAGCAAAACTTGAAACCTTGACCTACCCAAGAAATGCTTAACTTTATAAAAATAGTTTTGTGATTTTTTTATTGTTATGTCGTTTAAATTGTCATTCGCTTTCTAAAAAAATAATATTAAAAATGTTTAATTAATAACAGAAGAAGTATTATATCGTGTGAAATAATACATATATATATATAGAAATAATATAAGAAGTTTTTTATACGTTTTCTAAAAAAAATGATGTAATTTTTTTTAGATTAACATAGAAGATAAGTTACCACAAAAGTTGTGTTGGGAGTGTGTTGCAAGATTGACATCAGCTAATAAATTTAGAGAGAAAGCTCTGAGGACTCAAGGGCTTTTAATAAATAAATTAGATGTGGACAGATGCGTGAGTTTATTTTTTATTATGTTGAAATCTTGGTAGTTTAGATATATTTTTTTATTTTTTTTATATGATCTCTTCAAATTGTTGACACTGGAAAAAAGCTAGTGCAGTTGTGTTTCTTACGCCGGTTCTAGTCTAGTACCACATCAATAAGTGGTAATTTGAACCCATAACTGCCCAACACAATCATATACTTAATTTGGGCAGCACAGTGTTTTAAAATACACTTTAATTATTATATTTTTATTTTCTCACTTTAAATATTATTTAAAAACTATATATATGTGAGTAAATAAATATCAGTATCGAATAGCAAGGTAGTCCAAGAGAACCTAGTGACAAGACACTCCGTACTCTACGTACCGCCTGAATTAGAGACATTGCTTTTTGAGTGACGGAACTCAACGTCACGCTTTGTCTTGTTCAGCAGTGCGGGTAAAATGAAAATAATTATATTATGATTATTCTCTAGAGCGGGAATCGAATCTACAAGCAATTGCGATTACATTTACCCACTGCGCCATGATCGAAAAAAATTTCTTGTATTAAAACAAGTTGAAGCATTTGACCGACGTATTAGTTTTTGCTGCTTTACTTATTTCTCTACATTGTTGTACATTTGAATATAAGCATTTCTCTGAGTAGGAATCGACCCCACAACCGTCGCGTCGAGAAACTATTTTTAGATTTAAAAAGTATAACAATTTTGAAATGAAACTATTTTTAACCGGATTAATCGCTCACATTATTTGAAATATCAAACCTACCACACCAGAGAGCAAGATTAGGCCAGGGCAGTACGCAAGGCAACTAAGAGATCTTTGGCGTTTTTTAGTTATTTATAGTAACTAAAAAACAAAATAATTGTATCAACTTACACGAATGCCCCCTCAGTCTACCCGCGTGTGACCACGCACTTCTGTAAAGTGTTCGAAACGACGGGTTTTAAAATACTAAGAATATACACGATCAGTCCGGTTATAAATAGTTTCATTTCAAAATGTGTAAAAATCGTGAATACCAAGGAGTTCATTATAACAATTTTGAGGTAAAATTATGTTTTTCTTTATTAGATAACATTACGTGATGTAAAATCAATAAGTAGAGCTCAAAATTGTTTAAAATCAACACTCGGTCTAAAAATTTATGAAGTTAACGATAATGATGTTCATATTAATGATAATGAAATAGTCAAAATTGAGAAAGTCAATGAATTTAACGACGGAGACGATGTAGCCGATTGGGACTTTAATGATACCGGGCCGGATGTTAATGATGAAGCAGAAGTTAATGATTACAAAACTTTAGACGTTGAAATTAAGCAAGAAGTAAATAATGAAATATTTTTCGAAGAATATCCTACGATTTTTGATAGTGATGATGATAGAGCGTTAAGTGAGGTTTGTAAAAAGAAGCCCAAGGTTAAAAAGAAGAAACTGAAGATTGAAAAGAAGATAAAAGAAGTTAAAGTGAAAAAACAAGAGAATGATGATAATCCTACTACTACTATGGATAAGTGAGTTGTTGTTTTAAATATTTTTTGTTATAGTAGTGATTTTTCTTCGTGTTAAGGTATATTTAATAGTTTTTAATTTATATAAATATGAACTGTGACATTCCACGGATTATTATTAATAAAAAAAAATCTTAGAAACTTTGTTATATTATTAGGTTATTTAATTTTTGAGATTTATAAATATATTATATATTAATATAAATATATTTATATATTAACCTTGCGTTTATGTTTTTTTTAATTACGATTAATCGGGGACTCTTTAGAATCTTATAATTTTAAATCTTACATAATATTTGTATCAGAATTGGTTCTTTGCATAAATCGTTATATATTTAAATTTATTTCATTTTGACCCACAACAATTTCTAGATATAAGAAATCCGACGTAAAACGGCGAAAAACAACGGACGGCTTAGATGAATCGCTATTCACTATTACGACGTTGACATACGAAGAGCAGATAGCAGAAGTGGAGAGGCGACAGGACACTTCGTCGTACAAAAACGCGCCCTACAAGTGTTCTTCGTGTTATCGTGGGTTTTTAATAAGGGATCGATACGACGCTCATGTGGTGAGACACAGTGAGGTGAGTGTTACTGAGATTTAGTGAGATGACAGTGATTTGAAGCTATTTTTATTTTGTAATGATTTTGTAAGAATAGCTTATCTCATATTACAACATAAGTATTTACATATTATTAATATATTTTGAGAAATACGATATTTTTGTAGTTAGCAGCATCTCCGTAGAGAGGTTGTTATAAATTTCCGCTTCGCAAAGATTATTTCAACGAACGATCGTTTGGCAAGGAGAATGCTTTTTATTAAATATTTTTATAATGTCAAAAGTTTTCTTACGTATGAGACGAGAAAAGTATTTTTAGAGAATGTATATAAATTTGAACGCAGCGGGTTTCGAACCCGCGCCTCTAGACAACCGTCCAAGTGCTCTGACCCCTAAGCCATGTGTTCTACATTCGGCTACGTCGAAATTCTTACACGCTTATTACAACTTATACTAGTTGTTTCTTTGTCGTTTCTATTTTCCTCTTTTTCTCCCACTATCTGTCTAATTTGTATTTTGGTTTCTTACAGCAAAGTGGTGCCTATGAATGTTTTATATGTAAAACTAGACTGAAGACAGCGCGAGCTCTGCGCAAGCACCTCACAGCGCAACACACTGAGAAGTTTAGCTGTAAAGGATGCCCCTTCGTCACTAGGAACAGGTACACACCTGTGTCTGTGTCCCCTGAATATATATTATTACACTGTCCAATACCGACAGTGTAATAATATATGTTCAGGGGAGAAATTAAATAACATCATAAATAACTTGTGACAAGCGTATAAGAATTTTATCGTAGCTGAATAGACCGTATGGCTTAGTGTTCAGACCGCTTGAACGGTAGACAAGAGACGTGGGTTCGAATACTACAGTGTTAAAAATTTTATACGTTAACAAAAAAAGATATCTACGATAGGAGTGGACTCAACTTTACGCTGCGACTGTAACTCAACGCCGCGCTTTGTCTTAGGGCGGAGAAAGGAAAACGCTTAAATTGTAAATTTCCTCGAGCGGTAATCGAACCCACAACTGATCGCGTTCACAGTCAGACGTTGTCCCACTGCGCCACAATTATATTTTTGCATTATTGATTTTTTTTTCTCTATTCTAGGGGAGTCGCTCGAGAGCATGAGAAATGGCACGCTGGTACTAAGTACCAGTGTCCACACTGTCCCAGTGAATTCGAGTGAGTATAGGTTTAATTACTTTAAGGCTGTTTTTTAATTTAATTTTAATATTTAAACCTCTTTGGTTCGTTGATCATTTGAATGATAGTCATATTTATGTTTTTAATTATCTGATCTTAATATAACTCAAAAATATAGCAAGGGCTATTATAATTTAATCAGCCAAATTTAAGTTTTTGTCGTTTACGTGTTAATTTATTAAAATATGTCTACAAATTTTTATCGTAAAAAAATGACTTAGTACAAACAGCCTAATATTTTAAAGATTACAGATTAGATCCTTAAAAATATTTATGCTTTTCAACTCAACGCTTTGTACAACATCTTGTAAACTAAACATTCTTAGACCAGATACTTCCAATCATTTTTTTTTTACTTTTTTATGTGTGGCTTTAAGTTTTTTTTTCAATAAACTCGTAAATAAGCTTCACACTTTTACCCGCATAGCAGTGTCAGTCAGTCAGAGACAACATATCGTCAAGACACTACCTTTTCTAGTTACCGTCTAAATTCGAGACACTGCGTGTCGAGTGAGCGAGCCTCTGTTCCACGGCAATAGTGATCTGTGACCCATTATTGAAAAGAATATTTACGTAAACAAAATATTAGTTTAATTATTGATTATATATTTACTTATTAAATAATGATAAATTTTACTACTTGAAAGTTGGTTAAGAGTTAAGTTTTTAATGAGTGTTCAGTTCTAAAGTACATTTGCAATGTATATATGTATACTATAATAATATTTTATATATCATAATATTGTTCATTTCCCCTTGCATTGATCATAAGTAACTCCAGTGGAATGCCTATTACCTAAAAATTTTTATTTATATTTAAAAGTCTGGAAGTAGTATGATTTGAGTTTGGTGCAGGTTAGCTACGACTGTATTAAATGATAAAATTGTAACTTTTGTATTTGAAAAGAGCAACTGTTGAGTTTCTCGCCGTCTCTTCTGAGCAGAACTGCCTTCCGAGCTTATATATGTAGCTTTATGTACATTTGGCGTTCCGAAAGTGCTTGCAAAAGTATTTGAATAAAGGATAATTCGAATTAGAATTTAACACTTAGATACTTTAGTTTGACTTGAGATCAGTTTAAATGTGAAACATGTATTTACAGTGTTTTTTTTTTGGTATTACACATGTGTTTTTTTTCTTTTCAGTAAATTAACAACCTATATGGGGCATATAAGAATCAAGCATGTGTCGGATTTCGTATGTGAACTCTGCGGTTACACCTTTGTGAGTAAGAAAGGTATCGATGTGCATAAAAAGAAGAAACATCGATTGGCTGATAAGACTGTAAGTACCTTGTTATAAATGCTTCGAGTGGGATCGAACCCACTATCAATGAATGTTTCAAAATGCATATGTATGTATATATGTATGACAGTGGGGGAATCAGTTCGGTTCTTAGAAATTTTGATTCTCGGAAACGATTAATAAATCTCAAGAATCGATTCTTGTAAAGGAAATCGATCCTGAGTAAAAACAATATTAAAACAAATGAAAAAAATTAGACCATAGGTTTTGTAGAATATATCTATATTTTTTTAAAGAATTTTGGTTAATAGCTGGTGAGACTCATCACTCAGTAAATAATGTTTTTCTTTTTGTATATCTATTAATTGAAAATGATTTATTTACGCTATTGTCGCGCAGTGTGACACCGTCTGGCTGCAAACGCGGCTATTATTTTCATTTCTCTGTTCTGGTGACATAGACATAGCGCGGCCGCCCAACACGCAATGTCTCGATTTCAGAAGTATAGTAGAGAACGGAGTATCTAGACGCTAGGTTATCTTTGACTACCGTACGATGACTGAGAATGTTTAAATGTAATAAACATTTATTGTATTTCGTTAATAACCTTTAAAAATATGATGGGTGTGCATTTTGACTCAACATGCAATTAAAGTCAGTCTACAGAGTAGTATTATCCATTGTTACTTACCTTTTTATTTTCTTTATATAATATAGTTTTGTTTTTCATTTGTTCCATCTCACAGGTGAATTTGGAAGGGCCATATTGTGAAGTGTGTGAAGTTAAGTTCATTTCTGAAGAGGCACATTCAAGACATTTGAAATTGTCGTCAAGGCACAGTAGTGATAATGATCCGTAAGTATTTATAATAATTTGGGTAATCAGGTAGAGAGAGGAGCTCGGACTTTCGAGGTGAAGGTGGTAGAGTGGAGCCTACACTTGGTTCGCAAGTCCCAGGCTTCTCCTGCTCCGAGGTCTTCTCTGCAACGCGATGGACATTCACACGCAATCCATGGAATGCTGAGGAGTTTCTTGTCTTATTTATATAGAGATCATAGGTGACAAATGGTGTACAATGATTGTGTATAACGCACTAAGTTTTCTCTGGCAACCCTGATATGCGGAAGAAAGCGCGTAGTCACAGAGAAGTCACTCCATTGTCCCTTTTTCATTTTCGTTGTGTAGCTACGCCGTTTGCCTTACCAGAGCAGGAAAATGGAAAGAATTTAAATAGAAGAGAAAGTATCTCCGGGAAAGTATCTCCGGGAATGGGAATTGAACTGGCAACCAATCGCGTACACAGTCTGACGCTGTCACACTTCGACACGATGGTTTTCATTGATAATATATGATTAGTAATAATCCATATAAAGGTAATGAAAAGAAGATACTGACCATAGTCATAGATAGCATTAAAAAACTATTTATATCTAGACTTTGCGTACAATTAAAAATATAATTAACTAAAAATATTATTAATATATATTTAACCAGAAATCGTATAAGAAACGACTCGCAGAGTATGAACACGGAGCGCAACGGTCGCGTCATGAGGAAGATAGAGCGCCGCCCGCTCATACACCCGCGCTCGCCCTCCGCCCCCGACGCGGGAAGTGCTGTCACCTGCGAGCAGGTACACACATACAAGCATACACACACACGCACACAAACATACACACAAGCACGCACACACACACACACACAGACAAATCGCCCGTAAGACGTAAAGTCATATGTGTTTTTATGAAATCATTTGTAAAAACATGAAATCATACGAGAACACAAGAACGCATGTGCACATTTTGTAGAATATGTCGTAACTTTTTTATTACGATACTCTTAGTATTTTTTTTGTCTAGTGCGGAATTCAACTCCGGGACCTCCGTCTGTACGCGCAGCACTTCCGGCGCGCGCACCCCGACAAGAACCGAACCAAGTACCCCGCGATGAAGACGCCCTGCATGTGTGAGCAATGCGGACGGATATTTCAGGTATGGGGAGCAGGCCCTTAGGACGACATGCTTGTGGTGGAGAGCAGCTCGGGCAGTTAATGAGTAACAAGTTAGATTTCATGGGACTTTAAAAACAAAAAGAGTAGTGAATTGAAATAGTCTATAACGCGCATGTTTCATATCCTCAGTTAACATAAACATGTCGGTATTGTAAAATGTCATTCCTACAACAAGCTACCATCATCTTGGAAGTCAGTTATGCTAAGAGCCACAGATAAACTCAACAGTTCTTCTTTTTTAAATATAATTGTACAATAACTTCACAGCTATGATTAAAATGCATATTAACGCTTATGTCCACTGTCCGAGCATCTCTAGAGATCTATAGAGAATCCTAGTATCATTTTTCAATTTTGTTAGACATTATGGGCGCGAATGCTAATGTAGATCAAATCTCGTAAGCTTAGTAGTAGATAAATGTGTAAAGTTATAATAAAGTTTTTAACAAATTTTACTGATCACCAAGGACACGTGATCCGTAATTTTGGTAAGCTTTTCTTGGTAGTTGTCTTTGATATAATTATCTATTGGTATGTAATTTTTAAGACAGTCTAAAATATTTTAGTTGCCTTTTAATTGAACAATTTTTTTTAAGCTTTTTCCCTTATTACGCACGGTAGTTAAGAGTTCACTTTGACAGTAGGTTTTCTAAGCACCGCCCGAATCCTAGACATTTTGTGTTGTGTGTCAGAATTCAACGCCATGCTTTGTTTTGTCGATAGAGCAAAGAAATGAAAATATTTTAAATATAATCATTCTTCCGAGTGGGAATCGAATCCACAATCATCATGTACACAGGCAGACACGCATTGTGTCACATTGTGATACGATGGTCTCTAAATGAATACTACAGTTACAGTATTTACAACATGAAAGCGTTGGGAGTTTGTAAGAAACTTAAGTGCCCATCTGAGGTTAAGGATTATTTTGATTCTAGAGCATGGCTCTCCTAAAAGACCACATGTGGGTTCATACCGGTGAGAAACGCTTCAAATGTGATCGCTGTGAGAAAAGCTTTACGCAGAAGACCAACTTGGTGTTCCACATGCGAGTGCACAGCGCTTCCCGACCCTCGTACGAGTGTCCTCTCTGCGGGAAACACTTTGCCTTCTTCAATAATCGACGGCGGCACATGTTTGTGAGTGTATTACCTACCACGCCAATCTAATAGCGGCGATAATAGTTTTTTTACATTCACACACTAAGGATAGGGATACGAAATACATTCCAAAAATGTATACGTTTTATAAAAATATTATAATAGCATTCTCTTTCGCCAAACGGTTGTTCGTAAAAAGAAATAATCTTTGTGTATCGGAAATTTCTAAAAATCTCTCCAGAGATGCTAACAACTGTATTACCGCGCATATGCGAATATCTCCACAGCTGCTTAGTGCGTGTCTAGTTGTAGCAGCGGCAGAGGCGTGGGTCCCAATCCCGATAGGTTTAATTTTTTCTACGTTTTATTAGCTAACAGAGTCGAGAGTGTCAGAAAAAACCTAGTGTTAAGACACTCAATTATCGGCTGTTTATGCTTAAATAATATTTTCCTTTCTCCATTCTGGTTAGACAAAGCGGGGCGTTACATTACGTAAATAGGCTCAAAGTATGGACTATAAAGTTTATTGTGCAGGTCATGTGTAATCATAGAAAATATAATAAAGTAAATTTTGTATTTTGTAGGCTATTCTTTATTTTATTTATTCCAATGGTTATTATTTTTTTCATATTATTATACTTTTACTATCATGAGAATCAAAGAGGACCTTGTGTCAAGAAATTTCGCTGTCCATACACCGCCCGACTTTGAGACGATGCTTACTGAGTTGCAGAACTCAACATCACGCTTTATCTTCTTAACCAAAGCTGAGAATTGAAAATAATTATATACCTGAGTGGGAATCGAATTCAAAACCATCGCGGTTACTGTCAGATATTATCCCACTGCAACATAATGGCCTCAAATGATAAATGAATTCAATTCAATTGATACTTTTATTCATTTTGAATTAAATAAAATCTTTTTTTTTTATATTTACAGATTCACACAGGTCTAAAACCATTCAAATGTGATACTTGTGGCAAAAGCTTCACGACTGCTGGAGAGCAACGAGCTCATGTGGAACACGTCCATCTGAAGAAACCCTGGCCCAAGAGAGCGAGAGCCAGGTTATCTGAGGAACAGGTCTGGCAAGGGAGGAGTGATTAGTTTAAAGAGTGGGTTTGGTGGGAGTGGTGGTTTAAAGACTAAATTATGAAAATTGAGGCAGCAGCCATATTGGAGTGAATATGTAGGGCTTGGCTCCTCAATTAGTGTTTAACTGATACTTAACTGGTAAGTCTTAACTGGTTAGTACTTGGTTAGTTAAGGTTTAATATACAGCACAGGTGATATTTTCTAAAGAAACATGTGTGAGACGAGGATTAACTCTTGGATAGAGAAGGAGAGAAGATTGAAGGAAAGAATGTAAAAGGGTAAAGGGGGTTCTCGTTTTAATTGTATAGAGTGGGAGCCATCAATTTGTGTTTAAGTGATACAATAGGCTTAATAACAACTTTTTATAAAGTATCTTCTTCTCAAAATCCTGGGGTGTTTAATTATGATATAAAGACGATAAAAGCAGAGAGTATGAAGGTTATCTAAGGAAGGCATTAAAAACAGGAGTATCAAAGAAAGAGAGCTTTGAAAACTGATATAGAGTTCATGAGTACGATACGTGATGTCGTTTTTGGTTTAGCTAGGTATTAGGAATATCTGAACTGGTTTGTACCAGTTTTATTGTCACTATAATGCTGGTTTTTGAGTGTGATACACACGAGTCATATAGAGTTTTAGAATGGTTTCAAGTAAAAACATTTATTTAAATTTTGAAATTCTACTCAATAGTTTGGTTGGAATTCGTTTGTACCAGTTTTAACTATATTCAGGTGGTAACAAATGTTCCTAGGGCGGTTATAAATTATCACATTATTCGATAACACGTGAAACACGCGTATCTTTATAAACCCTTGCTTAAGTGAAAATAGTAGCTACGTAGCTATTTGTGGCTTTGCTCCACAAAGAGAGAGGACAGTGAGAGAAATTGGGTGAGTCCTCGGTTGACCTTCGAGATCAGAGTGTCGATGATACTGGAGGAAGGTCAGGTAAAAGTCATGAGCATTTAGCACCAACCCGAATTGAGGAAGATGTGACGTGTATGAAGATGACGAGGCGGGCGAAGCATGCATGGACTGATACTAAAAAAAAATTGGTACATATGCTTTATGTAATAAGTGTCAACAATTACTTTTTAGTTTAATGTCAGTTAAACAATAATTGGGGTTACTGAGTGCAGGTGATTGAAATTTGTCAGTTAAGTTCCTGGTAACTTATCTGTTTGTTTGATTATATCTACATATGTGTAATGCCTTCTCTCTCTATTATTAAAATTAGAAAGAGAGCGCTATATAAAGTGTGAATATAGTAACTTAACAGATAATTTATCGTTTAGATTAAGATGTCGTTTAGAAAAACTTTTATAGCCTTTTTTTTTATTTTTTTGGTATATTTATTTATATACTTTAAATATTTTAATTGACCAAGATGATATTTTTAAAGGATTATTTTTTTATTACTGTTTAGTAACATATTTGTTTAATAACGTATATGATATGTACATAATGTTAATGTGAAAACTTTTAACTGATAATACTCCTAACAATGTGACATCTTTAATTTAATTCAAAACTTTTTTTTTTTTTAAATTTAAAATAATATGTTTAAAAATACTCGGAATTTAATCTTAGCGTAAATTTAAATATTTTTTTAAAGATTAGTTTAGTTTATTGTAAAGTTGTAATATGCTTGATTTTATATTATAAAAAATCTTGAGTTTAACGAAGCACATTTGACATATATATTTATATGAACATACATTTATATGAACATATACATTTATATGAACATATTTTAAGGCAAATTATATAGCATTTGTAATATATGCAATCGCTAAATAGATAGAAACTGGAGTACGGATACTTTTCATAAGACTCTTTTATTTAATTATTTATTGTTAATAACTGAGCAAAATGATCTGATATTTTTTTATATTATTTATTTGATCTATACCATAATGTATATGTATTTATTTATTGTATTAATATATATAGAAATTGTATATAGTATGTATCGAGTGTTCTAGAAGTAGAATTATTTATTTAGAAAGAATAAATATGATTATTTAATAATGAATATTTGTTGTTTTATTTCACCACAACTTTTTTATACGACGTCATAATTACACCCCTGTCTTAGCTGATAAATATATATATATATATAAATTTGAAAAAAATAATTTATTGTATTTTTTTCAAATAACTTAAAAACGTATACGTAGGCTTTATGAATTATTCCCTTTGCGCTTAAGATATCTTTACATGTAATAAAATATTTTGGTTATTATTTTGGCGCCAATGAAGTTGTCAAAAAAATTGCAAAAACTTAATCCTGCATCAGTTGATTATAATACTTTATTATTTAATATTGTTCAGAATTGCGTGTATAAATTTTTATTATATACATATATGTAATAAATTTAAAAGATGAATTTTATGTGTGAAGCCCAACTTCCTCAAGATAATTACATTTGTAAGTACCCATTGTTGTATTGCAAAATTTTATAGAAAATAAAACAATTTCAATTTGTTTTAAATATATGACTTGATTTGTATAAATAACAAAAGTTACATGAAGCAAACATTTAAATCAATTGTATAAATAATTTGTTAGTACACAGTGGACTTTATACACTATACATATATGTAATAGTAGTTCCCGCGACTTCGTGGGTGAATGCCGAAACTTAACAGTGATTTTTTTGTGTTGAAGCACTATAAAAATTATACGATGTTAAAAACTTTTGAAAAAGTTGATCGCCTTTATTCAAGTAAAGACTATATAAGAATTGTAAATCTAAATACGCGAAAAAATAAATAGGAATATGCATTTAGATTCACCCGTGTTACTTCAAAAATAATACTTAAAATTATTACTTAGTACTATTTTAGGTAAGTACACTGTGATCAGTTATCATGAGCGCTTGCCTTGCATTTACTTGATCATAATTTTCTCATAAAATATTAATTGAACTCAAAATCGATCGATTGATGTAAATGGCGATTTTGGTTCAAATTAAATACTTGTAATGTATAACGTATTTATTTAAATAATAATTAATATCACGTTTATAGAAACACCTTCTCTATTTTATTACCATAAAAAGGTTATACTTAGTCAACATTAAAAGATAGACATATGTTGTCGTATGGGTTTTTATGGCATATGACTTTTTTAGAACTTCCAGATGGGAAGAATTCTGTAGTACATGATTTTATGTAACTTTACCCGTTTAAGCAACGGAAGCTGTCGATGCTATGCTTTAGGATGAATATTTATCCCGATTTTGCTATAATTTTCGCTTTTCTGCAATATTTTTCATTGCTGCTTCGCTACTATTAAACGCAGCGTGATGTTTTATAGCTTATAGCCTTCTGTAAACGAGTTATTTCAGGTTGGTTGCGTTACGTGATGATAGACTAGTTTTTGTATTTTACCATATTTATTAAAAATATACTCTTAATAGTAAAATACACCCTTGTACGATGAATTCGGAAATAGAAGTGCCCCGACTAATTAGTACATTAAGTTATTCATAAAATAAAAGGTACAGGGGTCGTGAGAAACTAAACAACAAAAAGACAAAAAGTGTGAGCTAAACAGTATTAGAGTTGCTCTCAAGTACATTAATTCTTCATAATACATTGACATCTTAAATGTTGATAACAAAAACAATGCAGTGTTATTATACAAAGTAAATAAACAGTGTTAAAGTATACGGAATTAGAGAGTATGTAACTAAGACTAAGAGAAATATTAAGATCTAGAATCAGTGAGAGATTAACTATGTAAACTTATTATCTAATCAATGTGCATCTGGAGTTTGTGACACTTCCTTTAAAAATGGTTTGAATTATTAGTAGTAGTTTCTGAGATTAGGGCGTTAAACCAAACAAATGTACAAATAAGCTTTATGATATAAGTATAGATTAGAACTTGAATTAAAATATGACAATAATACAAATAATTATACAAATATAATAAACATTTTTTTTTTGAAAATCGTATAAAAATTTAAACGCAGCGGGATTCAAACCTGCGCCTCTTGGAAACCGTCCAAGTGCTCTGACTATTAAACCATGCGTTGGACGGTTTTAAAAAAAAATGATTGAAGTATGTGAATAACAGCGAGTGTCAAAATGGAGTGGCAAGATTTTCTTATATTCGAAATTATTTAAGGCGTGTTAAAATAATACTGATTTGATAATCATGCAATTGACCATAGTTCATAATTATCAAATCAGTATTATTAATAAGAAGATTTTCTCAATTCTAAACATTTAATTACAAACTATTTTTACTCTATTAAAAACTGGAGGAGCTTTAGTCTTTTTCGCGCCTATCAGGGTAGAGAATCCGTCCTCTCTTTCCGTCTGAAATCGAGATATTGCGTGTTGTGTGGCGGAACTAAACTTATTATTTACGTCTATATAATAATTTTAACAAATATTTATATATAATAATTAAAACACATAAAACTTCAATGTCTAAAGTTATTGTATTATTTAGCTTAAATTAAGCAAAACATAAAAAAAGGTAAAGGTAAAAAGCTTAACAATAAAGGACTATTTTATAGAATAATTAACAAATAATATGATATAAATAATTTTATGATTTTATATCTACTTATGTCATACGTTTGTCGCCATTAAATTGAAATCAGTGTTGCCATACGAAACTTTTAAATTTCCCCTTAAAAAATGTTTTTATTGTTTTTGTTTTTTAAAAAAGCTTTAAAAATTCTTACAACTTACTTTTAAAATGAAATTATGCTTTTATGTTAAAAATATATGTATAGAATAAGAAATGGAAAGCTTATCTGAGTATCTTTAAACTAGAGTTTCTATAATAGATCATTATACAGTAATATGCAATAGAATCTCAGTCTATTTCGCAACATACAAGACATGTCTGGACATAAAGAAAATATATATGCACAGTTCCCACAAAATAGAAGAGAAATTTCGAGAGGGTTCAACGAACAAAGAGTACAATTATAATTAGGATATTATTTAATAATTTCGTTTACGCGTTGCCTAGGGCAACGTGTGTGTAAAATTATATTTTATATGTGTAAATGTCCCATTGTGCACTGCCTACCGTCACTTTACACAACTCCTGGAAGGTTCCCTGGAAGAGATCGCTTTAAGCGATAAGGCCGCCTTATTGTACTTTCCGTTCTATTTCTTTGTTGATAATATTGTATGTGTGTACAATAAAGTATATTTATATTGTATTGTATGTCAAACACATGCTAGTGTGTGCAATATGTATTCTATTAATTTAATGTGTTTCTGAAACATTATAAAATAATTTTGGCTGTCTGGTATTTCCCATAACGTTAACTATGCCAAATTTGATTGACACTATCGTCTAATATTTTTTGTAGAAGGCTTCACGTATTAATATAATAATAAATAAATACACAACAATTTGAAAGAAATTTTACTTAAGTAATGAATTCTATTTACAGTTTGCCCGTTTTGCTGCATTTTTGTTTTCGAATATTGCGCCATCCACGGATCTCCCCTTATAATACCTGATACCGAGGTACGTGACAATTTTAATTTACTACTTAGTCAATAAGTCGGAAATAATAAATAAATAAATAAAAATATTGACATAAGTATTTCTATCTGGCCGGCTCTTCTCAGCAGAACTAACTGCCGGTGGTAGCTTCCGTTAGGACAGACATACTGACATTTATGTGCTTGTAATAGCCTATTTGAATAAATAATAGTTTTAATTTTGATTTTTATTTATTATTACAACCGTAGAAAATAAGTGTATTAAAAGACATTTGCTGTATTCTCTACAATATAATTAAACAAATAAATTATTACAATATTAAGATCATATATCTGACCCAAAACAAACACAGCAAGCCTTTTTCATCCCGGCCTGTTTAATAAGTCAAAAATCGCAGTCACTCACGGATTGCAGCCAAATCAACAAAAACGAAAACTCAGAAGAGACTCTCAGCAATGAAACCCCCAAAAGTACTAAGTGGACCGAAGGCCAAAATGGCAAAAGGCAAAGACACAGCCCTGAAGCTTCTAGTAGCCAAAACATCTAAACTAAGCTCGCACTGGTTAAGCCAGCCTTTGTCAACGTCCAACGCATTTTCTGTATTAGGGAACTTAGAAGATAAAGAGAATTCTTAAACTAAACCAGCGGAAAAGATACCAAAACCTCCACCTATATTTATTGACAATGTTACATACAATTTTCATAGTCGTGTAAAATTCGAGCCCCCAAAACCAAACATACGTACAATTTCTCAGTGTGCAAACTGTCTGGCTTATCTATATAGATATATCTAAATCCTACTGCCGCCGGAATCCCAGATGCATCAAATGTGCTGACAGCCACTTATCCTCTGAATGTCTGCGAAAAAGGTTCGATGCGCTTTATGTGAAGGAAAACACCCAGCGAATTATAAAGGCTGTACCGTCTTTAAAAAACTGCAGAAACGGAAATATCCTGCAGGTCGTATTAAATCACCTGAATCAAACCAGATCGTCGTAGAATCCGCAAATAAAGACCAAAGTAAAATACATAACCGCCCATATGCTGACGTCGTCCGTAACAACTAAAGAGAAAATATCCCAAAATAAGTTCCTTCTATACCACAGAAGGCAAAAGAAGCAAAACAAACGCTTCCTTCACAACAACCGATTTACGAAAACACTCAAACGCCACAATATGGAAATCTTGCTAGTGGCGGTAATGAATACAACGAACTAATCGATATGGTCAAGTAGATGATGCGACAGACCGCCATGACAAACTTATTATTGACCTTTGTGACCGAACTTCACTCATATTCAGTTCCACGCAGCCAGGATTTTACTCAGGAAGGAAGGCGCGACCCCTCCGCGACTAAGTCCATTTAAACCCATTCTCCTCGCCTTGTGGAATGCTAATGGGCTATCAAACCATATTCAAGAATTAATATAGAGTAGTGACGAAATTCAGGCCACCATTGTTTTTATTGAAAGTTCAAATGGTCCAATGTTAATTATAGTACCTTTACATGCCCCCAAGCACAATTTAAAAACTGAACTATATTCATCTCTCTTCCAACATCTGGGCAACAGATTTATTGCTGGGGGTGACTACAACGTTAAACATACCTACTGGGGTTCAAGAATTACCACTACAAAGGGGCGAGAACTTATGAAAACAACCCAAAACCTTAACCTCAGTGTCAAATCTACTGGGAAACCGACATACTCGCCTGAAAAAGAATCGATCTGAAAAAGAAACCTGAAACCTTCCTTCCTACCTAAGGGGGGAGAATAAAAGAAAAGCACTAAGCGTACAACTTCGCAAGCTCTTCTGGCTCTTGGGACAAACATCAAACCTCTCGTTGAATAACAAACTCCTTCTGTCCTATTTGGTCCTATGGAGTGGAAGTCTGGGGAACAGCAAGTACCTCAAACTTGGAAATAATACAACGTTTCCAGTCAAAAACTTTCCGCATAATAACAAACGCCCCGTGGTTTATCGCTAACTCACAGCTGCACCGGGATTTAAAAACACCTACAGTGAAGCAGGAGCTTACAAAGAAAATACTATCATATTCTAGTCGCTAAAACTATCCCAACGGACTTGCTTGTAATCTAATGAAACCTGACCACTTCTTTAAACGCTTAAAAAGTAGAGTACGTCAGGACTTACTCTAACGCATTAATGGTATACGTCAGATATATATATATATATCTGACGCGTATCTTATAGCTTCACAAATTCTTTGAGAAGTATTTGTATTCCTTCTGTTTCTCTAGACAAAATGGTAAGCTAATTATATTTGTTAAATAAAGTATAATTGAACTAGTGTCAAGACACTCCGTTCCCTACTTTCCTTCTGAAGTCGAGGAGGTATTGCGCGCTAAGTGGAGGAACATAACTTCGCACTTCATCTGACCAGAGCAGAGAAATTACAATACAATAATTCTACTGAGTGTATGAACCCCACAACCATCACATCTTCACACCATAACAACTTAGCGCTGCCCCAATATGCCACTGAAAATGTAACTGATCGCTGTCTGTATATGGAAGATATATGAAAACATATATTATTAGGGGCATTTATCAATATAGTAGAACCCAAAAACAATATATTTTTTTATATTCATTTCTGTTTGTCTGTGCGTTTGTGCACGCTAATCTCAGACACGCAGACGAAAAGACTTAATAGTTTAGACCGAAGAAAACCGCGAGCGGGTCGCTAGTATATAATAATTTATATCATTTTATTGATAATGTTAAATATTATATATTTAGTTATATGTTATATATTTGTGGAACAAAAATACTTTGTGTTATTTTAATCGTTTTTATGTGTTATTTGGGTCACGACGATATTTGTAAAATTTCAATATATCAAAAAGGTTTACAAATCACATCTGCCTCACACTCTTCCTCGTGCTGCGCTCACTATACCAGATGTGTTTCTACATTATTCACTTTCTTCTATACCAGGTACATTTTTTAAGAAATAGATTAGATAGAAATATATATTTATATCTATATAACATTATAAA
Organism: Podotricha telesiphe; assembly: GCA_038994665.1. Lineage (NCBI taxonomy): Eukaryota > Metazoa > Arthropoda > Insecta > Lepidoptera > Nymphalidae > Podotricha > Podotricha telesiphe. The sequence continues at coordinate 176,034 of JAOYRR010000467.1, forward strand.
AGTATAAATTGTAAAAAATATTATATTCTATTTTTATTGTCCTTTTTTACGTTTTATTATAACCCACTGGTTACATATCTTCGGGAATGTAGAAGAAGAAGAAGAATACTGTGGGTCTATTTCAGGATACCTAGTTATTCCCACAAATATTATATAATAAAGAATGTTACTGATCGCTGCCTGCACATGTAAGATTTGTAAGGAACAATATAATTAGGGGCAATAGAACCCAAACCAAAGATTTTCATTTTTTTTATTCGGTTTATTTGTTTGTCTGTGCGCTTGTGCATGCTCATCTAGAAATGGTTAAACCGATTTAAATGCAGTTTTGTCTATTGCATTTTGGTAAACTTCCGTTAACATTTAGTATTTATTTTATTTAAATTGGTTCATAAATAAAAAGTTACAACAAATATTATAAATTTAAGTAAATACTATAGACATATAGTGAAAGCAGACATAGCTGCGAGTGGTTCGCATGTATCAATATGTTTAGCTTAGCTTTAGGTTGTAAATTCCAGTCACTGCTCCGAATCCCTCTCCTTGGAACGCAATTTGGCTCAGTGAATGGAATGGAATGGAGTGGAATGTTAAGAAGTTTCTATTTTTTTCTTCTCTTAATCAATTTTTCTATCAATATGTTGTACAGGTGCTGGTCTAGGAGTATTTAGTTCGAAGACAATACCACTAAATGTACGCTTTGGGCCATATCATGGAAAATATGTTCACAATGTCACATCCACTTATTGTTGGCAGGTATATATAAAAAAGAAATATTTAGAAAACGTATAAAAATTTGAACGCAGCGGGATTTGAACCCGCGCCTCCCGGGATCTGAAAACAGTTCAAGCGCTCTGATCGCTAAGCCATGCGTTCTACATCCAGCTACGTTAAAATTCTTATACGCTTATTACAACTTATATTTGTTGTGTGTTTGTTCAAATCCCGCTGCGTTCAAATTTTTATACTTTTTCTAAATATGTATTTTTCAATTTTCTTAGTGTGCGAATAACACTTTAAAAATGTTAAAAAAAAATAGGTGAATATCATTTTGCTAATACATGTACAAAATTTTTTTCTATATAAATTATATTGAACTTATGTTGAGTTGAGTATAATTCGAAAATAGATATATTTTCAATTATAGATTTAGGTATTTTTATAAAGCTAGATTTAATTACTAAGTAAGTTTCTAACTTTAAACTAATTAAAATGTGGACATATAGAAAAATTACACACACTAACGCGTGCAGCAACCACAGCAACTTGTATGCCATTTATATAAAAGTATACGTAAAACACGTGTATAAAATAAGTATACATAAAACGTATTATGTGTAATATTTATTTTAAAAACATACGTATCAGCACAATTGTAAGAATTTTTCTTGGCGTATTCATATGTAGGTAACTGAAGGACCTGACAAACGTTGTCCTGTAAGAATGCTATCACAATCTAGACCGTTTTGATATACATTTTAACACGAACTTACAAAATATTTTCTTGAATTTGATAGCAGCACCAACTGCCGGGAAAACTAGAATTAAAAAGAAATTCGATTAATATTTATTACTGCGATCGTAGCGCAGTCGGGCAGACCCAATGTAAACATTCCAAAATTGACAACAATATATAAATAAAAATATATAAATAAAAAATGAGACTAAATTGTGAATCTAAACCATTCTCAAATTCACCTGAAGACGAACAAAAAAAATATTAAGAGCGGTCCAGCTGTTCAGGAATTCACTGATATACACGCACAAAATAATTATATCCATACATATAAGAAAAATGTAACTGATCACTGTCTTTTAATCTTCTTTTCTGTTTGTCTATTTCTCTGTTTGTTTGTGTTAATCTCAAAAACGGCTTAACCTATTTATATGCAATGCATGTTTTCATTATTGTATTGTGGTCTTTCCTGAACATTTAGTATTTATTAAAATTTAATCGGCTCTTAAACAAAAAAGTTACAACCATTTAAATTATAAATTTAAGTGAGAAGGCGGGCGAGTGACAGAACTTAATAGTTTAGTCGTGTAGGTTTTCCTATTAATTAGTTACATACAAGTAACATAATAAAATATTAAAAAATATAGGTAGTTTTGGACAAAAAACCAGCTTACGTGATTGACGGTTCGGACGAAAATAATTCAAATTGGATGCGATATATAAATTGCTCTCGCAACTTTCAAGAGCAGAATCTTGTGGCATATCAACATAAAGGTCAAATTTATTACAGGTATTTCTTTTCATAATCATTTTCAATAACATTTGTTCCATATTTTGTGGCAGGATTGATCTATGATAAATACTAAGTATTCAAAATTGAAATAAAATTTATGAATGCCACACTATTTATGTATAAATGCACCTAGATATATATTATAAAAATATTTTAGTATGTTTTCCAAGAAAGAAATTAATTGTTATATACCTTAATAATATAATGTAATAAGTAGCTATTTTTTTTTTCAATTTTACATTTTTTCCCATAATACCAGAGAACCTAGTGTCAAGACACTCCGTTCCCCAACTTCTTCCGAATTCAATACGTTGCGTGTTGAGTGACGCATCACTGTGCTTTTTCTTACCAGTGCAGAGAATTGAAAATAATTTAAATTGAATATTATATTTAAATAATTCCTCAGAGTGAAAATCGAATCCAAAACCAATCGCGATTAGAATTCATGCTGTTCAACTTCCGGGTGCAAGGCACTGCGTTTTCAGTGGCGAAAGACTTCTTACAATGCCACAATGGCATTCTGGCTCAATAGTTTGATTATTTATTAATTAATTTCACTGTAAGATTTTTTTTTCTGTATTCATAAACACTTACAGGACGATTAAGCACATAGAACCGCTTACTGAACTTCTCGTGTTTTACGGATGCGTATTTGCACAGTTGCTTGACATAAATTTGAGAAAATATTACAAAGGATCGTTGCCAATAGGTAAATATTAATAATATAAAAATATTATAAATATGTATATATTTTTTAATTATTATGTATTTTTTTTCCAATAACATAGAAGTTAACAACGAAAGTAATAATGCAGAATTCCAATTCAGTAATAATGAAAATTTAATAATAAAACCAATTGAAAATGAAATCTCACTTGCGTCTCACATCAAAGATCATGATGCTAAAACTGAAAAAACTACGAAAACCTTCAAAGAACCAAACAACCAAACACGCAACAATGATTGTTCTATTGAAAACGTGTGCAAAAGTAACTCCACCTTGCAAAATCAATTTGTGGAATCTTTAAAAAAATATATTTTCTGTGATATTTGTGATAAACGTTTTAAATATATGACTGATTTGACACGACATATACTAAATCATTCAAATAATATATTTATCTGTGATTATTGTGGCTATGAAACACATAAAAAGTTCATTTTACAAATCCACATAAATAGTAAACACACATCACGAACATACTACTATTGTTCTTTCTGTCAATTTAAAAGTACTTACAAAAGTTCTTTAAATCGTCACATAAATTATAAACATACAAAACAAACGTACCACTATTGTTCTTTCTGTCAATATAAAACTTCCTACAGATGCAATTTAAAAGGACACGTTAAGAATAAACACTAAAAGATTATTTACATGTTTCTCGATACAACAATGCATGGGGGGGTAATAAACTTCTAAATTTTAATTTAATTTACATAAATGGAGAACATACTCAAAAGCAAAGATTCAAAATTCATATCTAAAATGAACATCAAAAAAAATATATATTTGTGAATGGTTACTTTAATAAAAACTGAACGCGCATGAAATTTCCGCATTTTTGAGGTTTTAACAAATTATAAGTCGCTAAAGATAATAAAATTATATATAACAAATAAGTTTTCTCAAAATCCGGCCATGGACTATTTGCGTGAAAGGCGAACAGACGGACAGACAGACACAGGTTTCAAGTTTTTTTTTAGTTTATACAATTTACAGAGTAGAGCCATTTTACAGTTTATATGTATAGATAATTAAAATATTTTGTTTTGTTTTTTTCTCTTTCTATTTGAATATTTGTTGGCAAAAACCTAAGTTAGAGTTAATTTCGCCATTGTATAGTCAAATACATTCAAACAACTCATATTTTTTATTTGAAGTTCTTTTAAAAGAACTATTAATTTATAATTATCCTTTTAATTTATTAGAAAGCATTTGTTTATTTATATTATAAAATGAGAATAAAGATTTAAACGTAGGATTCGAACCCAAGAACCCAACAATATCAAAGAGGCGGGCTCTTTGATATTGTTCAAAAGAAAATCTAAAAAGGCACAGGTCGCTCAAATTTCTATACGGTTTTCTTCTTATAATATGTGAAATGTTAATAAGACTTTAGAAATACTAGTGTTTTTAGTTTAATATTAACTGTAATATAAGTGCTTAAATTATTTAAAAATAAACTTACTTATTTAAAAAGAAAAGTTTTTGTTGTTTTGTTTATATAATATATAATATAATTTTGCTATCAGCATTGAAAGCAAGTCTGTCTGTCTGTCTGTCTGTCTGTCTGTCTGTCTGTCTGTCTGTC